>PVJH01002298.1:0-173470 GCA_004026705.1 Nesogale talazaci
ATCCAAAAATAATAATTCATAAATTATCTAGGGTTCATGGGGGAGAAAAATGAGCTGATATCAAGGGCTCAAGTAGAAAGAAAATGTTTTGAAAATGATTATGGCAATAAATGTATAAATGTGCTTGATACCTTGGATGTATGCATGGATTGTGATAAGAATTGAAGATACCCTAATAAAATGATTTTTTAAAAGAAATTCCTAGCCATGAAAACTCAGGACCAAATGGCTACACAGCAAAACTCTACCTTTTATTCAATGGACACACACCTGTCACAAATGCTACACAAATTATTCCAGAATGTAAACAATAATAATGAACTATTAAACTCATTCTAGGAAGTGAGCATATCCCTGATACCAAAACCAGCCAAAGACCCCACAAAGACAGAAATCTACAGACTAGTATCCCTCATGAACACAGACTTCAAAATACTAAAAAAAAATTGTGGCCAATAGAATTCAATCCAACACTATATCAAAAACATAATTCACCATGACAGTGGGATTCATACCAGGGATGCAAGGATAGTTCAACATTAGAAAAACAATCAATGTAATTCACTACGTAAACAAGGCAAAGAAAAAGAATGGTATGATTATATGAATTGACATAGAAAAACTATTTGATAATATATAACACCCATTTCTGATGAAAAAAAACCACACTCAACAAAATTGGAATGGAAAAGAAATTCCTCAACATGATAAAGACCATAGAGAAAAACCAAAAGCCAACAATGAGGAACAGCTCAATGAGGAAAAACTGGAAATATGTTTCTTGAAAATAGGAACCACATAAGGATGCCACTTATCACCACTTTAATTCAAGAACCATCAGACAACAGGAACTCTATGGAATACAAATAGGCAAAAAAAAAAAAAAACAGTGACCCCCCACTCCCCCAAATGTGTTCCTTCAAAAAGATGGTTGAAGATAATTGAGGGATTTAGTAGAATAGCAGGATACAAGATTAACAAACAAAAATCAATTGGATTCCTTTTTAACCAGTGGACAGAGCTCAAAAAAGACATTAAGTAAACAAGACCATTTACAATAACTACACAAAAGATGAAATACTTAGGTCAGGAATAATCCTAACCAAAGAACCAAAAGATCTGTACAAAGAAAATTACAGAACACTATCACCAGAAACAAACAACAAGAGACCTACATAAACAGCAGAATATTTTGTGTTATATTCAGACATAACATTGTGAAAATGTTATTACTACTTAAAGGAATATACAGATGAAATGTAATCCCAATCCAAATCCCATTTTCGTTCTTTAAAAAAATTGGAAAAACTAATTGTCATCTTTGTATGGAAAAGGAAGAGACCAAGGAACAAGTAAACAAATACCTTCATAAAGAGAAGAATCAGATAGGAGGCCTCACACTATCTGAATTCAAACCCTACTATATAGCCACAGTAATCAAAGCATCCTGGGACTGGAACAATACATACAACAATACCAGTGAAACAGAACAGAAAACCCAAAAGTGAAAAAAATCTACCTCTAGGCACCTCATCCTTGATAAAGGGTCAAAAAATTATCTAATAGGATATGAACAGCTTTTTCAACAAAATTTATTGGAAAAATTGGATCTCCATATTTAGAAGAAGAAATATAGTCAGGATCTCTCCCCATGCACAAAAGTAAACAGAAACAATGTCTCTCCCCATGCACAAAAATGAACTCAAGAGGATGCAAATCCCAGACTTATAAAGAGTACCGTGAGAAAAATAGGTCAAACTGAAGAGCCCTGTTGCAGGACATAGACAATCTACTAAGTATGATAAAATAAACATATGTTAAAGACAGAATATATGACTTCAATCTACCAAAAAATCACTATGAACATCAAAATACTTCATCTAGAGAGTAAAACTAGAGTTCATAGATTGGGAAAAAAATTTTAGCAAAGGCATAACAGACAAATGTATATTTACTAAAATCTATTGAATCTACAAGACCTGAGCAAGGGAATAAGAAATAACCCAATTAAAAAATGGGCTGGATCCTGCTTGATAGTCGGCCTGAAGATGTGAATTCTGTAGCAAAGGGTGATAAAAAACTAGATGGTGCCTGGCTATGAGAAAGAAAGAGATTTGGGGTCTTTATGGCTTGTATTCCCGCAAGCAGCCACTTGAGTGAGATGTCAACTGGGTTCACATGGAAGAAGTACATTTGCTTATTTGATCCAAGGTTGTGAATAATAAAATTCAAACCTCAAGGCGGGTATGGTGTCAGAGCTTAAATTGTGAATGACCAATCTTCAGAAAACTGTGGATGACAGTGGGAGCTGATAATCTATTCACAGGGTCCACACATAGTTAAGTTTCCAGTGAACCCCCTATGACCTCAGACTGGGGAAGTAAGTATACAAAGTGTGACATTGGTTTTGGTTTGTCTAGTCTTTTCTGTATTTTGTTTCCTATATTTTTCTTTATTTGAAATCCAGGATAGATAGACCTATGGAGACAATGACTGCGTTGATGATTTCATGAGGAATATGGCAGGGAAGGTTCAGGGGAGGTGGGAGACTGATGGCCGGAAGGAAGCAAATATTTTAAGATTGATTGGGAGATGATTGGACAGCTCTTAGAAATATGATTAAACTAATGAAATGTATGATATGTTGAATATATCCCCAAAAGAACTGTTTAAAAATAAACAGAATAAAAATTTCACTTAAAGTAATAAAAGGGAAAAAAGTGGAATGGGCTGGGCAATATTTGATTTTTGCATACCATTGCTATGGGTCAGAACCAAGTTGATGGAACCTAACAACAGCAACACTTATATACATAAATTTACTTCTTGGGGGAATACATGCATAGATGTTTACATATGTGTATATATGTCTTTATATACACATATGTGTTAGTCCGGGTAGACTATGAGGAACAAATTTCAGAGACACGCATATAGGTTTAAGGAAAAGGTTTATGTACAAAAGGAATGGGACATGGAGAAAGCATCCCAGTCCAGCCTAGTTCAAAGTCGTAAGTTCGGTATTAACCCATGTGCCTGAAATCAGTCTACAAAGTCTTCTTCTGACTCATGAAGTCACACGTCAGTGGGTGCAGATTCCCAGTGCTGGCAGGGCACCTTGCCACCAGGGCTCAGGGTCCATCAACAGCAGAAGCAACTCATCACTTGCAGAGGTCTCCATGTAGCTGTCCCAGCTTCAGAGGTCTGGCTCCATCAAAGAAAAGCTGTGTGGTCTCTCTGCCGCCTCCTCCAGCTTCTCGAAGGCTGTATCTTGTGTTGCCTGTGGCAAATCATCTCTGAAACTAACTCCCAACAACTGGGGAAGATAGCTTCTCATCTTCACGAGGGAAATACTACGAGATTTCTCAGGAGTCTCAGGTGAAAGCCATGCCCACACAGAGACCTCATCAGCTACTCAATGGCTTTCTCCTGATTAACAGGCCAGACTCCACCACTACATTTTAATTATAACATCTGCTTATTAACATAAGCAGATGACTGCCACAACATATAAGTAAAAAAGTATTGCTGCAAGTCATAGAAAATTTTATTAAACATCAAAATGAGAAACTATTGTTTTATACTTCAGAAGGTAGAGTTTTCATATTTCTAACTCTTTTAATCAAGCTACTTCACTTTGTTTTAAGTGATGATGATGACTTGAAAAACTTTCTGACAAAAATTAAAGACAATGATCTTCAGTATGGATTATAACTCAATGAAAAGAAAACCAAAATCCTCACAACCTGACCAATAGGCATAATCATGATAAATAGAGAAAAGATTGAAGTTGTTAAATATTTGATTTTACTTCAGCTACAATTTATAATTAACATTCAAGAAATCAAAAGATGTATTGCATTGAGCAATCTGCTGCACAAGGCCTCTTCAAAGGATTAAATAGCAAAAATATCACTTTGAGGATTAAGATGTGTCTGATCCCAGTCAATGTTTTCAGTTGTCACATATGAAAGCTGAGAAATGAGTAAGGAAAATTGATGCATTTGGATCATGGTGCCGGTGAACTAAAAGAACTGTAAACTTCCAGGACAATAATCCATCTTGGAGTAACTCCTTAGAAGGGGGAAGAGCATAACTTTGTCTCTTGTACTTTGGATATGTTATTCAGAGAGATCTGTCCCAGAAAAGGGGCATCGGGCTTGGCAAAGTAGGTGAAAAAGAGGAAGATCCTTAAGGAGGTAAATGGACACAATGGCTGTGGCAATTGTCTCAGGCATGAAAGTACTTATAAGAATAGCATAGAACTGGGCAGTGTTTCATTTTCTTGTACCTGGGGTTTCTAGGAGTTGGAACTGATTTAATGACTCCTGACAATGCTTCTCTGACAAATTCTGAGCCCATTGGTTTACAGTGTCATAACAGTAGTTTTTAGCATCAAGGGCCTCAAATCTTGTTCCTTTTAAGTGATCTTTGAAATTGGGAAACGGGATGATCGTTGAAATTGGGAAACAGAAAGCCACCTAAGAGGGTAGTATCAGGGATGCAGGGTGGATGAAGTAGGTTTCCCAATGAGTAATTCTTGTTACCCTTAGAGGTGAGCAGATACATTGGTAGGATAGAAAAAAAAATCTTCTGCACAAATGTCCTGTCTTTTCCTCACCAGCACAGTTTTCAATTTTCTTAAAAAATCCTGTACACTAAGCCCCTACAATCTCCTATGTCATTTGAGAAAAATCTATGAAGAGTAAACCTTTGGAATCCCACAAAGCCATTGCTGTTGTCTTCTGAGTTGACATCTCTGCCTTGAATTTAATCACCCTAGAAGATCCCCCTCAGAAGCTGTCCTTTTGCAAAGCTGTCCTTTTGCTTAGACATGCTTTTTCAAAAGGACCCTAATGAAACTAAGAAAACTGCATTACTGAGTGGATTGATCAATAGTCACTCATTAAACACACAGGCAAGTGTGCAGTCACAATGCACGCTGTACGTGCAATGTAGATCATTAAGTGTTGTTCTGGGGTTCCAGTTCATATATGCAAAGATTTATTACAAACAACATGTTTTTTAAAGTCTCCGTGGTTTTATGTTAAGTAAAATTCTACCTATGGCCGGTCATTCCATTTGAGGTATGGAATGGTTAGGTGTCATTGGGTCAGTTCCAACCCGTAGTAACGGTATGCACAGCAGAGCACAACACTGCACAATCCTGTGGCATCACAATTGTTCCTTTGCCTGAGCTCATTGATGTAGCCACTCTGTCAATCCATCCATGGAGGACCTTCTTCTTTTTTGCTACCCTTTGACTTAAAGTATGACTGTCTCTCCTGACAATGTGTCCAACGTACGTAAGACGAGGTCTTGTCATCCTTGCTTCTGAAGAGCACTCTGGCCTTACTTCTTCCAATACAGATCTTTTTGTTCATGGTAGGTTTTTTTTCCTTTCAAAGGTTTTATTGGCACTTCATCCACATATCATGCAATTTAGTAGTTCAACTATATCAAGAAGCATGTCCAGTCTCTACCAAAATCAATTTTAGTACATTTTCCTTCCCCTATACTCATTGTTATTCATATTTTTTTTCAACTTTGGCAAAAATATATACAACAAAACATTCACCAATTCAACATCTACCTGAATAATTCAGTGCCATTAATTATACTCTTTGTGTTGTAGAACTGTAATTGTTACCTCTCTCAAAATTGTTCCACCACCATAAAAATGAATTCAGTGGCCCCTAGGCAAAAAGTCTTACTCTTACAACCTTGGTAACTGTAGGTTAGGTATGGTTTCTTTTTGTTTTAAAGTAGTGTTCTTGATAAAATATGCACACATCATATACTCACACAGTTAAACTGCTTTTTAAAAGAGTTTTATATACCTCATAACAATCAGCTCTAAAGGTTCTTCCTTCCTCCCACGTCCACTGATCACTCCCCAATTCTCCTCCTTCTCTAGTCTCCTCAACCCTTCCCAATAAACCGTAGCATCAATGATCATTTCAATGCATCCACTCCTTCTGTGCTTTCAATATTTATCTTCAGCACCACAATTCCAATGTATCGATTCTTTTTTTTTTTGTCCTCCTTATTCAGTGTCCAACATTCACATGCTTGCAATACAATGGAGAATACCATGACTTGGGTCAGGCACTCCTTACCCTTTAAAGTAACATGCTTGTTCTTCCATACTCCAAAGAGGTGTTGTGCTGCAGATTTATTTAATGCAATTTTTATTTTGGTCTCTTGACTGCTGCTTCCATGAGCACTGATTGTGGATTCAATTAAGACAAAATCCTTAACAAGTTTCGCCCTTTCTCCGTTTATCATGTTACCTGTTGGTCTAGTTGTGAATATTTTGTCCTCTACATTGAGTTGTTTTCTATAGTGAAGGGTAAAATCCTTGACCTCCATCAGCAAGTGCTTCAATTCCTCCCCACGTTCAGCAAGCAAAGCTATCTGTATCCAGCAGGTTATTAATAAATCTTCCTCCAACCCTGATGCCACACACTTCTTCATATAATCCAGCTTCTCTCATGATTTGTTCAGCATATAGATTAAACAGGGATGGTGAGAGAATACCACCCTTATTCCCACCTTTTCTGGTTTGAAGACATGCAGTGTTCCCCTGTTTTGTTTGCACAATTGCCTCTTGATCCTTATTCAAGTTTCAAATGAACACAACGAAGTGTCCTGGAATCCCCATTCTTCTCATAGTTTGCTATGATCCACATAGATGAAATCCTTGGCACAGTCAGTAAAATACAAGTAAACACTTTCTGGTATTCTCTGCTTTGAGCTAAGATCCACCTGACATGAGCAATGATGCCCCTTGTTCCACATCCTCTTCTGCATTCAGCCTGAACATCTGACAGTTTCCTGTCAATATACCATTGCAATCATTGTTGGATAATCTTCAGCAAAATTCTACTTCCTTGTGATATCAGTGATATTGTTCTATAATTTGAACATTCTGTTGGATCACTTTTTTTAGAATGAGTACAAATATGGTTGTCTTCCAGCCAGTTAGCTATTTAGTGGTCTTCCAAATTCCCTGGTATAGATGAATAAGTGCTTCTAGTGTTTCTTCTGCTTGTTGAAACATTTCAATTATTATTCGATCAGTTAGTATTCTATTAGTTTTCATCAGGGTCTCTGATACCTGGAGCCTTGATTTTGACTAATGTTTCAATGCAGCTTGAACTTCCTTAGCACCATTGGTTCTTGTTCATATGCTACCTCCTGAAACGGTTGAATGTCGACCAGTTTGGGGTTTTTTTTTTATTTTTTTGTACACCAACTCAGTGTATTCTTTCTATCTTCCTCGAATGCTCCCTATATCATTCAACATTTTACATATAGAACCTTTCAAGATTACAACTCAACCTTGAATTTTTTTCTAGAGTTTTTTTCAGTTCAGTTAGGCTGAATGTGTTCTTCCTTTGGGTTTTGTAACTTTATGTCTTTGCATATTTCAATATTATGTATTACTTTGTCTTCTGTTGTTGTCCTTGGAGATTTTGTATTCAGCACTTTGATTTCACCATTGCTTCTATTTATCTTCGATATGCTACAATTAAGGGCCATCCTGGACTCTGATGCTCAAGATCAGCACTTTAAGACCACCACATGTTCTGTAGCAGAGAGATGGAGCTCAGCGTTACAGTCTTGGAAACTACCCTGTCCTGTAGGGTCACTATGAATTGGTCACTAAGCCAAGGCAGTAAGTGAGACTCTGATTAAAAGCCAGTTTCAAAGTAGCTTGGCATCCAATTTGATCCTTTAATTCTTACTTGTCTTTTAAAATGATATTTGGCTTTTTCACAAATGATATCCTTGTTGTTGTCTCACAGTTCATCAGTTCTTCCTTCATTGGTGTTCAACGATTCAAACCTGGTCTTGAGATGTTCTTGAACTTCAAGTGGGATGGATTCAAAATCTCATGTACTTGTTTTAATTTTATTTACCTTCAATCAAAACCTACTTATGAAAAATTGATGATCTGAGCCAGAGTCAATCCCTGGCCAGATTTATCTGATAATATTGAGTTTCTCTATGATCATTTCCTACAGATGTAGACAATTTGATTTTTGTGTGTTTTTTCTGGAAAAGTAAATGTGTATTGTTTCCATTTGTGTTGTTGATAAAAGGTATTTGCTATTAGCAAGTTATTGGTCTTGCAAAATGCTACATTCAATGTCCAGCTTCATTTCTGTCACCAAGACCATATTTTACAACTTCATACTATTTGTTTCCAACATTTGCATTCCAGGCTCTGATAATTATCCATGCGTCTTGACAGCATGTTTGATAAATTTCAGTGGGAAAATCCTGGTAGAATGTTTCCATTTCTTCATCACTAGCTTTGGTGGTTGGTGTATAAATTTGAATAATAATTTTATTCCAACTGGATTTCCTTAAATTCAGATAGATGGCAGTCATACCACAGACAGCACTGTACTTTAGGATAGGCCTTGAAGTGTCCTTCTGGCAATGAATACACCATTCCTCTTCACTGTGTCATTTTGGGAAGTAAAACTGTATGATTTTCTGGGTCAAGTGGCCAAAGTCCATCTATTTCAGTTCACTAACACCTAGTATATTGATCTTGATACATTCTATTTCATTTTTGATGTCTAATGTTCCAAGATCCGATTATGAGTAATTTTTTTGCAGCTGTTTTTTTGTGACCTTACGTTGTGCCTCATCAGCAAATGAAGATTCCAAAGGCTCCCTACCTCCAGGCTTTCCTCCATTCGGATCATCATGCTCAAGTCCATTTTGAGAAAGCACCTCCTCACCAGTCACATTTTGAGTGTCTTACAATCCAAAAGATGGGTCCAGATACTGACATGTTTCAATACTATGCATAAGATTTTCAGAGACTACTTCCTCCAAAGTGGGTAACTGAGTACTTCTTCATAGTCCGTTCTTCGTTTCAAAGTGCCACTGAACCATGCTCGCTTTGGGTGATCCTGCTGGCATTTGAGATACCAGTGACACAGCTTCCAGCATCGCAGTAAAACATGAACCACGACAGTAAGACAACTGAAAAGCAGTTGGTGGAAAGTTGGCTTATAAGACTGTAAAAGGAAAAGAAATCTGATATTAAAAAGAGTTGTTTCGGGGCTACATCAGGGGTCCTCAAATTTTTTAAACAGGGGGCCAATTCACTGTCCCTCAGACTGTTGGAGGGTTGGACTATTTTTAAAAACAAAACGAAATAAAACAAACAAACAAAAAACTGTGAACAAATTCACTGCAAGCCCGGATGAGTTGGCTGCTAAGCAGGACAGCAGTGGCAGCAAAAACACCCAGCTGGCGGGCCAGATAAATGGCCTCAGTGGGCCACATGTGGCTTGTGGGCTGTTTGAGGAACCCTGGGCTACATTTTCAAAAATATTAAGATTCCTGGTGTAAGTGATCAGATCAGAAGATCTGACACAAAGTCCTACTTCAGTAGTGAGGCCTTTAAAATGGGTCTCCTTTCGATTTGTGGTCCCTAACTAAGGAAGCATCTCTGAGTTGCTCAAGACATTCTTATTGCTTTGGTGAAAAATAATGACAAAATAGTCAATGACTAATCTTGATATTCAATTAAGAGGGATTTGACATAGTTAACTTCACGCTGGCTCTAGAATTCTGAGTTACTCTGCTTTAAAGTAGGCATAGTTCTCCTATCACCATCTCATGTCATTTTATATTGTCCATCTTGTCCTGTTCTCTCACTGTATATTTCAACATCAAAAGCAAAAATTTCCAAGGAGAAATGGCTTTTGGGTCTTGACTTTTCCAGCCTATTGTGTTAGAGATGTAATAAACATATGATAACTGTTTGCTGGAGATGACCTATAATTATTCTTACATCTTAGGACCATATAGGCAGAGGTACCTCAAATAACCACAACTTATTAAAAATTATAGCTATTTGAATATCAACAAAGGCAGTTAATAATCAGAAGACTACCACTCACTCTGTCAACCTAAGTCCTATTGTTGGATTATGATGCTTTAATGAAAGCCTCCTTCTAGAAGAGCCAGATATGTCAATAACTGACCTGGGTATTCGTCAAGTCTGTCCTCCCCAATACAGCTATTTCTCTGGAAGCTGTTAAATCTGTTGATGAATGAGTGTAAGGTAAAGTTACCATGAGGAACTGGCACAAAGACAAAATCATGTCTAGTCAAATTTCCTAAGTAAATTCATAGGTCACCCAACAAAGGTACAAGATTCTCATAGTTGGAGAGAATTAGAAAGTAATTACAGTGATAGAAACATTAAATATGCACCAAGCATTTTCACATTCACTGAGTAGCAACTGATCGTTGACTAAATGTTACCCTGATTCGCCAGAACTTAAATAGCATGTATCTTATTTCTCTGCTTGACACATACTCAAACTTGAATTTGGATATCACAAATATGTTTATGATGTAGTTCTATTCTTGGGTGTGGTAGAAACTCAGCTTTATTCACCTAAGACTGTCCTTCTGTATAGGACCATCTGGTTCCACTTTATTCAAATCTGTCTTCATAACTTCCCACATCATTTGTCCCCAAGAAGTTTTATGGCTTCACAATGTGGCTTTTGAATACAGAGTTCCTTTGGCATTTGGGTTTATACAAAGCAGCGTAGATTTCTTTTATTCTTTGGGTAAAATATATTCTTGGCCCTTTGTCCCCAAAGCATGAGACTTGTCTTCCATGTAACTATTACCCAGGGCCCAGCAGTACAGCTTCTATGTAAATTTATGTGGCATTTGCACTAGAAAATTGCTTAAAAAATGAATGATATTTCTACAGTTTACTGTTTTTCACTTTAAGTACATTTTCTGACAATATGTCTTCTATTAATCTTTTAAGCAGTAGTAGGAGCCTTAAAGAAATGTATTCAGAAGCCCAAGCCTATGGTTCATTTAGTGCTGTCTAAAAAAATTTCTTATTGATTGGCATCCTCTGTGGTTATGTGATGTAATATTTATAATATGTCACCCAGCCATACATCAAAACAAGCATGTCTGCTGTTTCATTTCCATGGGAGATGTTGATTTCATTTCTGAGAGGTCGGTCCCATTTTAGGTCCTACTGTGACCAACCATTGGACCAGAAATGGGAAGTGGAATGGCTAGATTTATGAAGTTACTAGAAATGGCTACTTGGAGGCTTGGTTTTTGCCCAATTTTCTTCTTCTTTTACCATGCTCACCCCCTTCGCTTCCACACTGAAGACCTGTGTACCCAGTTGGATTTTCTTGGCATTCTTTCCCATAGTAAAGCAGGCTCATTAAATCTGTGTGTTTGTGCATTAGTGAGTTGTTGAATAATGCCCTGATTCTGCTGTGTAGGAACAAAGTTGTGCCTAGAGTTTTCTGTTGCTATTCATCATGGTTCATGGCTGAGAAGTGTTTCCCTACCATGTTATTATAGGTGTGTGTACATACTACATGGCTGTTTTCAGATGACTGTTGAATGGAAGTAAATATGGCAAGGAAAACATTTAAACTTTGGGCAGGAAGATAGCAGTGAGATAGGGCTTAGCAGGAAAGCTGACCAGGGTACTCAGAAACCACTTGGGGCCTCTGATGGCCCCTAGAACCGACCACAATATTAAACCAAACACGGGAAGCTTGAGTGTCCAGAATGGTGTATTTATCTGCTCTTCCTTGCATTTCTTTATTCCTTTTTATGAAAGAAAGAAAGGTGGACAGAGGGTTCAATCATCTTCCAAATAGTCTCGTGGTCTTCTAAATTTCTCGTTATTTCTGTCTGTCCCTGGATCCCTGCTTTGCTTATCCTCCCTCAGGCCCTCTGCAGCCCTCACAGCTTTAAATTATTTAAAATGTGACTCTCTTTCTTTGTTCCTGTCCAGAGTGCAGCCGTGAGGCGTGCCCCGCCTCTCCAGCACTTATCCCAGGGCAAGGAGGGAGGAACCTGCCACCTTCTGTTGGTCATCCTCAGCTGCCACCATTTCTCAGCCAAATAAGAGCTGTAAAACCTATAGCCCAGTGAGCATTCTCCAGCTAATCTACAATCTGGGCTTTGAAGATCACACAGAAAAGCAAAGGTCATGACCCAGAGATCAAAGTGACAGAAGCCCACAGAGTAATTGCCGGTTTCCCTCTGTAGAGGGCTCTGGTGGGTCCTGTGGGTGCATTGTTTACACAGAGACTTCAAACATGCTGCGGTGACCTGTGAGGGAAATCAGCTGGCCTCTGACAGTTGTCAGGCGTTCATTAATTCTGTAGGTGAGCGCACCTCAGCTCATTAAAGTGAGATCATTGTCATCTCTAGGAACATCTGGAGTCATTCCACTTGCCGTGTTTGTTCATTACTCTTTGGTCTTTATTCAGTTTTTCCTTACAGTCCTCCTCTTCTTGGACACGTGGACCTGGTGATATAAGGAAACTAGAATAACAAAAAGGCAGATATGGATACATCTATTATAAATTAACTTTGCGAGAGTAGAATTCAAGGAAGCTGTAGCTTGGAGGGAGCTGAGCCATCATTTCACGTATTTATTTAGCAGAGATGGAGGAGAAGGCTCTAGAAGGGGCCAGAAACTGAATCCAGATCATACAGCAAGGTAAGTTCAGAGTCTAGATTCTTCCGTGAAGGTCCTGTACCTGACTAGTCCTTAAACGTTTCAGAATGAAGAACTCCCCTCCTTTTAATTTTCCCTGCCACACTTTAAGAGTTCAGCCTTTCTAATTAGCTGCATTTAAGCCGCTGTTAACTTTTTATTAATTAGACCCAGTTAGGTGAGTTGATCAGGGCTTTTCATCAGCATGAGGTAACAAGTGTTACCAAACCGAGTTGATGTAATGCGCTCAAAAGTCGTGAAGCCTGCTGTTTCGTTGGCACGCTTAACCTATTCTCTGAGGCTTGTTGACATGTTGAAGGCAGCGGTTCGTGAAACACCCTTTTGAGATTCTCAAGGGCCCAAATGAGGGCCTCGGTGCCTTGCACTATGGTGGGAAGAAGGTGGAGGAGAGTAATGTGAAGAGGCATGTGGTTATTGTCAGGTGTCTTGAGGTTTGGTTCTAACCCCTCACAACCAAAACACGACCTAGGCCTGTACCAACTTCCCAACTGTTATGTTTGAGTCCTTTGGGGCAGCAACTGTGTCAGGACATCTCATTGAGGGCCAGACATGGATGGGATTAAAAACAAACGAGACAGTCCCTCTCTCGCCCAGTCACTAAGAATTTGGAAGCTGCCGTTTCCTAGAGTGTCCTCAGCAGAAGAAAACCACGGCGCTTGAGTCCAGGAAAAGATGACTTGAGACTCATCTCATTTCGGTGTCTGGACAGCAGCCAGCTACCCTGGGCCAGCAATTGTGATCAGAAAAAAGAAATCCTCCGACTCTCTTTGAAGTTTAGGTGAAAAATGCCCAAGCATTTTGGCATAGGAAATTTATTTTGGAGCAGACAAAACAAAACAAAAAACCCCTTTCTGGTAGTCAGTTTTTCTCCCATCAGTGTTAGCGCTTTCCACAAAGGAGTCCTTGAAGGAATGGAGCATTCTATAGGTTAGGAGTGAACTAGAAAAGCAGTGTGTGCTGGTCTCCCACTCTCAGAGGATCTGAGTTGCTAGTGAGAGATAAATGGGTCTTACAGCACCTTCCCAGGATCCTGGCTGTTCTCTCCTTCATCTTTTCCAGGGGACTCGGACACACCTAACCGCCAGGCCTTTGCCCGAGCCACCTTGAGAAGGTCAGGAAAATTGGAATTTCCCTCCAAAGCTAGGGATGTGAAACCTGGAACTTAGACGGATCTCTTTTCATTAAGCAGTGTCCTGGCTTAACAAGCAGTTTTATAAATCTGAAGCTGTCTCCGGGTGTCGCAGGATTTATGGACGGGGGTTTCTGCCATAAAGTGGTTTATGATGGCTGCCTTCTGTGTTATTAGTAGCTGTCTCTTCTTTCAACCATTGCAGTTTGATAATAGCCTTAAAACACCCAGAATTACTTACCTGCAAGCCCCATTCCCGATAGCCCCTGTTGACAGTCTGAATAAGTTTACTGCCCTTTTGTTGTACTTTACCTTCAAAACAAACTGATTGAACCATCAATAGCTTGTGGAAGCTGACAGAGGCATGTCATCTGGACTAGCCCTTGTGATTGCAGGTTATCTGGGGGAGTTAACCTTCCTGCATTGTTAACTGAAATGTTTTATGTACTATGCAACTTTAGGATACGGCTGTGATAACCCCAGTAACTAAGTAATACATCACAGTAAAGAGATTTTGGTGCAACAAATAACCCTGGATTAAATTTACAAGGGGTGAATTGATATTGTAAAAGCCTTCGCTCTGTGGCTTTGGGAATCCTTTCTTGTATTTTTATGGCAAACTGGTATTACACTCAGGATTGAAGCTGTGGCTTTTGACACCCTGACATGACCTGGAACAAAAGGAAATAGATCTCGCAAGACCGGGCTGGGGAAGGCAGGCCAGAGGCCCACTGACTTATCACTGGGAAATAATACTTGGAGCTTGTTGCAAACCACTAAAGACATACACATTATGTCCAGTGCACCCACAGACATGGAGGCATGGAAGACTGGCAGCATTACCCTCTGGTGTTCCCAGACAAGTATTCAAAGTATCATTTCTCTGGTCATTATTAAATCAGAGTAGTGTTCTCAAATTGTGGTCATCAGATCAGCACCACGTTGGAATTTATAGGAAACAAATTTTCATGCCCTACCCTAAACCTGCTGGTTCAGAAAATCTAGGGATCCAGTGAGCCACATTTCAGCAAGCCTTCAGGCAATTCTTGCGCTTATACAAATTTGAGAAGCACTGTACTATAATATAAACTCCTTGAAAGCAAAGATCTTGCCTATTTTACACATCATTTTATTCTTAGCACCTAGTCTCCTTCCTGGAAGATGGTAGCTGTTCAATATTTTTTGTTGTTGTTGAATATCTGAAAGACCAAATAGTTGTCTGAGTAAGTAAGTAAGTAAAAGAAGTCTTCTCCAAGGAAAGGTATTTGGATCCTGGGCTGAATCTCAGAATTACTTACTACAAACTTACTCAGCAACCCTCACACCTTTCTAGGTTGTCACCTACCTGGAAACCCCAGGGTGTGCTGAGAATGGGAGTTAAGTCACCCTTCACATGAGGAGTACCTGACAGTCTATTTTTCGTGGACTCTTTCTTCAACCGCAGAAGTTGAATAATAGTGCTCTGACACAGCGGCTCTTTGTCATCTAAAAATTTTAGCTACCTTAAAAGTCAGCATCTCTGTCTCTCTCTCTCCTTTGATTTCAAGGCTGTGATACAAAGTGGGGAGAGATGACAATGTGCTGTCTGTTGTCATCCTGGTTCCTGCCAGCCCTCTGAAGGCATCTTTCATTCCATCATTAAACATTGGCTGATTTTCTAATACTGATGTTTTCTTCACCTGAATATTCATCTTTTCCACCCTACACTTAGTGGGTGTCTTTACTCCTTTGAGCGTCACTCCTGACATATTGTTTCTGTCTGCACATGTCTTTATTTGAAAGAATCTGTTGTCATCAAGACTTGGCTGCCAGAAGCAGGAGATGAAAGTTTTCTCTGACATTGACTGAGGCCGGTGGGAACTCTGCTTGAGAACAGGAAAGATATTTGAGTGCTTAGATTTCTTTTAATTTCGGATAAGGTTAAGAGGGCATTTGGAAAGGGAAGAGATATGGGTGCAGGGAGAAAAAAGATAATAGAGAAGCAGTTCTGGTGGCACAGCTGTTTATGAGTTTAGCTGCTAACCACAAGATCAGTGGTTCACATTTCTCTGGGCTCTGTGGGAGAAAGGTAGGCTTTCTGCTCCCATAAAGACAGTCTTGGAAATCCACAGGGGAAGTTCAACCTTGTCCAATAGCGTCGCTATGAGTTGTAATCATCTCTATGGAAGGGAGGTTTTTGAGTGGTTGCAAAGAAAGCAGGAAGTAGGTAGAGAGTAAAGTTTCTAGGACTTCAGGGGTTAGAGTGGACATTTCTGGAGAAGAAAAATATATATTTCAAATAATTTCAGGGTATTTTAATTGAAAAAAAGAGTAATGTGAAGGTTATTTCTAAAGACAAACATGTTTTTTCTATCTTTTGGGCGAGTTTCCAAATCTGTGATTCTGAGAAACACATGATAGCGACCTGTTGAAATAAGGCCATCTCATAGAATGGAAGTTTGTTTTAGGAAGATAAGATGTCAATGAGGAGGAAGACACCTCATACCCTTTAAATAAGAGCTACATTGAGAAAAAGCTAAGTTCTTGGTTGCTTTAGGGTTTCGTTGTCTTGCAGCTCATTTGCAATTTCCTTCTTTTTCCTTTTATTCCTAGCTGTTCCTTGAGTAATGTAGGATCCTTTCTGTTCTCATAACTTCCCTACACATCACCTCAGCTTGGGGATTGCGGCATGCTGTTATCTAGCTATCTCTGTGTGGGGCATCTTCCTCATCATTCTCTGGACCTCTGAGAGTAGGACCTATGTCCTGATAAGTTCTGCACAATACTTAGCACATAGTAGGTACTCAGTAAATGTGTATGCACCTTATTACATGAGCCGACTTGCAATTTAGTCCATTCTAATGTTAGTTTCCAAGATGAGATGAAAGTGAGCAAAGAAATATGCCCTCGACTTCAAGATGCATGCTGTTTAGGCAAGGACACCAACTGAATATCCATAAAACTCAAGAAATATTACACAGACAACGGATTCTAGCATACTGGTAATGGAGAAAGATACATGAGGTGAAGGTGCAAAAGAAAACTTAAAGGGTGAGAAACTTGAAATGTGAATGAATTCTAAAGAATTTGAGCACAAGAAAGAGGTGACAGATTCCTTTGGATGATCATTACTTTGGTAAATAATCCTTTGCCTTGACATTGGGTACATACCTTTTCTTCCTAACAAGATAGAGGATGAAACTTCATAAATGCACCCTCATGGCATCACTTGAATCAAAGAAGCACAGATAGACCTTGAGGTAGCCATTCAGCCCTATTAATGTCTTTACTTCTTTTACTCCCAAAAGTCTATTGACTTGGATGCTCAATCAAGGCCGGTTGTTTCACTTTAACTTGTAGGTATGTTCTTTTCTCCAGAGTTGAAAGTGATACAAATGACCCATGGAAATCATCTTGATATAAAGTGTTGCCAGCTTATAAATTAATTTTACAGAGTAGCAGAGAAGCTAGACCTTTTTTTCTAGACTGGAATGAGGAGAACACAGTTTGAGAACTTTATTGACAAATTGGAGAGTCTGTAGGTGAATGTTTCTTTGATCCAAGTGATATCATTAGGGTGTATTTATGACATTTAGTTCTAGGTTTACGGAAAGTATAACTTTTCATATTTTACCAAAGAGTGATTGTTAATCTGTTAACTCTTCTTTGCAAAGCAGTAGTGTAGCAGCCAAGATCTTCAGTTATGAAGACTTAATGTTGTAGATTTCTGAAAATAGAAGAAGTTGCATAAACCTTCGTTCACCACAGTTTTAATATATTTGTCTTTGACTGACTTGCAGATATTTTGTTTTGTACAAGCTACCTAACTTGAAGTTTCTGGATGCTAAGAAAGTAACCAAACAAGAACGAGAAGAGGCTTTGGTCAGAGGTGCCTTCATGAAGGTGGTAAAACCCAAGGTAAGACCGGACTTCCTGTCTTGACCATCCTGGTGACTCAGGCTATGTTCACGGCACCAGCTACTCTTTATAGCATGGCGAAGAATTACCTTTTTTAAAAAATACAAGTAGAATTTCACACATGACTCTGCCCATTTTTACATATCTAGTCCCATATGTGGGACTAGATATTAATTGTATTTTCCTGTGATTCCGTCTAAGAGAAGTGAATTACCATAAAGTCCTTATGTATAAATTGTTCTCACCCAGGAACTGTTCATACCACAGCAATGAAGTTCTAGCTTTCCTCTGGAAAATGTTATGAATACAAAGTGGGTCCTCTGTGGTTTGGAAACTGGAAAAGGAGAAAGAAAAAGTAGGGGACAGTTATTATTTCTTGGATGTGTAGGATTCCACCAGTGCCTCCATGTATGAGACCTTCTTTCTTGTGATCAAAGAGTAGCGAGGAAAGAGTAGTTCTTTGCCATCCACAAGCAAGGGCTCCATAGCTCTACAAGATCTCATTATTCAGAAAGGCAACTTTTGCTGACAATGTGTCTCTGGTCTGGCATGTGCTCCCCGCATGTATCTCTCTAGAGTTCATCAGAATGGTGTTTATTGACCTTCACCTTAGCAGCTGAGGCCACATAGAGGCCATATGCTTTAACATGGAGTCATCCTTATGGCAGCACTGATGAGAGAGGGGAGATTTGGCTCTCTGGGTCTTAGATTCAGAGATAACTACCTCTTCGGGAGGACCTGGAGACCCTCCATGCTATAAAGGCTGGGATATGGACTTTATGATCTCTGAAGGTCCATCACTGCTGTCGGGTCCAATGGAGTTCTGTGCCCCTAGTATGGGGAGTTACAGTTGATGTGTTGAAAATACTGCCATAGAAACCTTGAGAGGTCTTGTTTGTCCTTGAAGATTGACTTAAAGCATTTATATTTATATGTGCACTGGAAATGATGGAGGGAGAAAGAGAAAACAAAACAGACCAATGAAACCACTTTCATAAGTTTCTCAGTTGGCAGCCTACCTTAGGCTGCTTTCTTTCCTTGAATCCATATAGTGCAGCTTATTTTCTGTTTCACTGAATAAAATTGTTAGCAGTTGTGGAAATATATGATATGGAGGGTATAATACTGGCAGATGAATGTATTGTTACCTGTTTCAGCATGCAGAAATTAATTGAGTGGTTCATTCTGTAGTTATTAAAGTATTCACAGTTCTCTTTATAGAAGCATAGGTTTGACTTATTGCTCATGACTGCCTCTAGTTGTTCAGGCTTTTGTAATTTTGTCCAAATGAAGTAATTTATTTCTTGAACTATCTTTTTCTTGTGGTGAAACAGCTCCAGAGACAGCCGCTGTCACATATTGAAGTATAAGAGATGAAATCTTTGTAGTGTCTTGGGTTCCTGTCCATCCTATTTCTTACTTTTCATGTGTCCACTTTAGTGATTCAATCTCTATTTTTCCTGTACTTACTTTTACTTGGAACTTCTACACTGTAATTAAAAACCCAAAAGGGTGCTAATTGTTATGCCAACTATATTGGGTACTCAATGTGCTCTCACCACTCTCTTAACGTTCTTTGCATGAATCTTCATGAAGCACTATCTTGGGATAAAGGGAATAATTACCTCCCTTTATAAAGGGGGAAGTTAGTTATGGTGCCTGACATCATGCAGTCTAGAAGGGGGTAGTATACCTCCCCCCCACCCACATACACAAAACTCCTCTGGGCAGAGCTTTCATAGTACACATTTTTCCTGCTAGGTGAGCACTGAGGAACTCACTTTAAGTTAGTGTACCTAGTGGCGTCACCTGGGAAGGTTGTCTCTGGTCACAGTGAGTTTTTTTTTTCATAAAAGCATTTTCACCGTGTGGCAGTCACCTAATCTGGTGTCGGTGTAAGGATTAAGAGTGGAAGGGTGGAGTCTAGCCTGTCAATCTGGAGAGAGCCAATGAGACCTCTGTGTGGAATTGGCTTTCTCCTGAGAATTCTGGGAAATCTGGCTGTATTTCCCCTTTGGAGGTGAGAGACTTACTACTCAGTCCCTTGGACTGACAAAACACAAGACCCACCTCCTGTAAGACATCCCAAAGGAGAAGCCACATGGGCTTACCGTGATGGAACCAAACCTCTGAAGCTGGAAAAGCCATGTAGAGACTCCTGACAGCACTGAGATGCTTACAATGCTACTGGATCCTAAGACTTTCTTACCCACTGGACTGTGATTATCCTGCATTTGATGTCATTGCTTGTGCCTCATGAGTCTGAAGAAGACTTTATAGACTGGTATCAGACATATGGGCTTATATCAGACTTGTGGGCTTGGACTGAACTGGGTTGGGATGCTTTCTCAATATTCCATTCCTCTTGCATATAAACCTCTTCATTATATACATATGTGTGCTCATGAATTTGTTTCTCTAGTCTACCTGGACTAACATACACTGGAACTTTGTTTGTGTGTGTGTGTGTGTGTGTGTGTGTGTGTGTGATGGTCAATTTAAGAGAACAGCACATAGTTATGAAATTTTGTTTCCTGCTCAGGAAAATTGCTTCAGAAACTGTTGTGATATTGAATACAGCTTACAAGGATAGCGGTATGGGAAAAATCTCATGTGCGTGAGTGGTTTCCATATTTCAAAAATAGTGAAATGTTGACTGATGACAAAACCCATTGTGAGCATCCATTAAGTTCTCAGACAGACAAAAATGTTGAAAAAAAAGTGCAGTTGTGTTTGAAGATCAACCAGGAATCATTAAAGAAATGGGGAAGTTATCTGGACTATCTTGGAGCTCAGTTCAGTGAATTTTAATGGAAGATTTGGGAATGAAAGGAGTGGCTTTGAAATCTGTGCTTTGGGTTCTAGCAAAAAGAGCATTGACTGAAAACATGCCATGCTTTCTAAAAATAGCTCCAAAGTGACCCAGATTTTTTTCCCAAGGTCATTACTGGTGAAGAGACATGGTGCTATTTTCACAACCCTGAAAGTAAACATCAGTTAATCTAATGGAAGATTCTATCCTCACTTCACCCCCTAGAAAAAAGTCATCAAAGTGATGTCAAAGATCAAGATGGTGCTCATTATTAAAATGTGGGTGGGGGAGATAATGCATTTGTAGTTCATTACCCCAGGTTAGACTGTTAATCAAACTTTCTATTTAGAGGTTTGGAAAAGATTGAGTAGCAGTATGCGACAAAAAGGTCTTATTTGTGTCAGAGCAGGGACTAGTTTTGGCACCGCAACAATGCCCCTGCTCATGCAGTCATCTCAGTGCTCCAGTGTTTGGTAAAAAGTAGCATGTCTCTCTTGTCCCATGCACCTGACTCCCCTGACCACCCTCTGTGAAACTTCTTTTTGTTTTCATCAATGAAGAGGGTCATGAAAGGATAGTGGTTTGATGATGTAGAAGAGGTGAAGATGAAAATGAGAGAGTTGTCAGCCATCCAAACAGATGAGTTTGAAAATGTTTCCAAGAATGGAATTGCAGATTTGACAAATGTCTTAAGTGCAATGGAGAGTACTTTGAAGGTGAAAAGGTTGTTTTGTTAAAAAAATTATACATAGCTTAAAAAAACATCTTTTTGGGGGGTTGCCCCCTCACATAATGACTGGAGCTAAGGTTTCATCTATCTATACAAAGTCCATGTGTTCCTTACTCTACGATATGACCACTGGAACAATGTCTTAGTTATCTAGTGCTGCTGTAACAGAAGTATCACAAGTGGATGACTTTAAAGAAAAGAAATGTATTATCTCACAGTTCTTAAAGTTTAGAGTACATATTAGGATTGTGTTGATGTCAGTTACTTCTCTGAGGCTCTCTCCCAGTTTCTGGTATCTTCCAGTAATCTTTTAGTTATAGATTATCCCCATATATTGCCTGTCTTTCTTTGTGTGTATTTTGTGTATCTTTTCATTTTTGTCTATATCAGAAGTTACTAGGTGTAAGATATATCTTATACTGCCATGTTCTTATTTATTCAAATCAATCCATTCAAAGCCATGAGCTGAATGTTTTCTCTACAGATCACTGTGATCACGCATAGCCTTATACTAAGGTCTGAATGAAGAAAATACATAAAGCAGGACCCTTTGTTGCAGTAGAGATGTAGGGAAAGCAAGGGGAAGTGGCTTAGAAAGGAACTGGATCTTTAAAATCCTGTGTTAGCTGCTTCTCTGAGTCATTAGCAACAGCAGTAGAAATGCTTTTCTGAATTACAAATTAGTTCCTAATCAATGATAAAATTAGTTCTGTTTGTGTGATTGATTCTAACATCCTTACTAACTGTATTAAGCTTTGAAAACCCTGTTAATTATTTGAGGAGGTGGGCAAAAATTGTCTCCCAAAGTAACGTAGAGTTCGATGATTTCCAAAGTTAAAAGGATAGCAGAAAAGGTCTGCAATCTCATTTTATGGATGAGGAAGCTGAGCAAATCCACTGTCCAGTCGAGGCAGAACTCTGACTAGAAAAGAGGTGTATTTCTATTTATGTCATGATGCGTCCAGTCAATAATAGCATTTCTCTATATTCCTGGTGTCATGTCAAGCTGCATGCCTCTCTTGAACTGTTGGCAATTCCCTTGTGTCCATTGTCTTTAGAAATAGGTGCTGGTAGGTATTTTTGTCTATTTGTTTTTGTTTTGCAGTATAAAATAGACCTTGTTGAATTACTGATTGTCATTAAAAAGACGCTTGAGGAGGTTGATTCTCACCTGTTCAATGTGTATAGACATATATTTGTTCATTTTCAGGTGTATATATATATGCCGTGTGTGTGTTCTAGGATATATTTATGTTAGCTTCTAAGTGGAGAGCAATTTCTTCCCTGTGTATTGCCAGAGCTGGGGTAAGCACACTCAGTGAAGATCTATTTTTCATAATGAAATCAGAATCTCAAGTTGGTTTTTGTCCTCTCCAAGAGAGCAGGGGCCTGTTGTGCTTATTCAGCAGAATACGCTGATGGATTATAAAGAGACTGTGATTTGGGGACCTTTTTCATTTTATTCCTGACATAAAGTATTTGGGAAAATAGAAAATGCCTCTCAAATCACAGCCCTTACCCAAAAAGTAGAGAATGGGTAATCTAGGTGTTCTTGGTCGATGCAAATGCAAAACCACCGAGGAACTAATCAACTCCACTGTGTCACAAAGGTTTGATTGGGTACCTGGTAGACCCCAGTGCTTCTGTGCGAATTCTTTCTCACTGTCTATCATGATGACATATTTCTTCTTCACTGCTGCTCTTTGACTTCTGTTGTTTAAAACTGCCTCCTATCTGGTTGCTCTACAGAAAGATGCTGTCATTCAGTAAGAAGTGATAGCTAATGTTCCAATGGACTTTTCCAGACCCTGTATGTGCCCCTGTTATTAGTTAATGGACCTGCAACAAACTTTGCTTGTTTCCTGGAATTTATGTCTTTCTATAGTTTAAAGATGTATGTGTGTGTGTGTGTCTTCCCCTTCCCCCCACCCCGTCCCCAGTGATGAATTTTATAATAGAGTCCTTGAATAGTACAAATAGTGCTTAACTCCTCAGCGACTATCATAGAGGCTGGTGATCCAAATCCATAGAGAAGTGCTTCAGAAAGCAGCCCTGACAACTGGCTCCCCAAAGGTAACACCCTTTAAAACCTATAGAGCAATTAGACTCTGTATATATGGGGTTATCGTGAGTCAAAGTCAATGACCACCAACGACATTCATTACATAAGATAGAATGAGACACAAGAGAGACAGAGAAATGCGAGGTTTTAAAGGAATAACCTATTGAGTGCATGCATGTTCTAGAGATTTTAGAATAATTCTTATAGCACTGAAATAAAAGTTTAATTGAGCCTAAGGATCATCTGCTCCTCCACTGGATGTCAGCTTCTTCCAGTAGGAGGGCTGAACTGGAACTTGGCCTTGTGCATTCCTTTCTGTATCTCCTGCTGCCCCTATAACCATGTCTGGTTGTAGGTTATATGAACTTGCCTAAAGAAGGAATTGTGAAGGGGAGAGCATGTTGAAAGCTCTGTCCTGAAATAATGTCCATCAGGTAAACCAGGAAAGGGGCCTTTGCCCTAGGAAAATGTTGTAGCCTGTGTACAGAGAGAAAAGACAGATTCTGGGAGACCTATTTTGTTTCCCCAGAGGATTTACTTTGAGATTATTTATGATAGCAAATCCTGTGACTGCCATGGTCCCCATGACAGTTTATTTATTGACTTGGCTTCTCCATTAAGTAGCACTCACATGGAAGGAAAAGACCTGCTCTTAAGGCTCCTCATCACTTTTCTGGGATTCCCCTTTAGTTTTTCTTCTCTGGGACTTTTTTTTTTACTCATCTTAGAGCTTTTAGGGAATTGAAAATTACCTTTCCTCAAAGGACACGTTGCGATGCCTCACAAGCTAGCGTAGAGTTGAAGTGCAGTTTTCCCTGCCTTCACTGCAATTGTACTTTTCTTCTCTAACATAAAGAGGCACTACTTGGAGGCCTCCTTGGGTCTACTAATTGTTTCTCTGGCAAGCACCACCACCATCTCTAGCTGCTCTGGAGTCATTTCTGACTGATGGTGGCCTAGGTGTGGCAAAGTAAGCCACTACCAAAAGTTTGATAATTTGAGTGTACTCATGGTGTCTCAGAAGAAAGTTCAGATGATCTACTTCCAAATAACTAGTCAATGAAAAGCCTATGAAGCACGTTTCTATGGTGAGCATATCACTTTACCGTGTGCCACCCTATCCTAAACCACAGTGCCCTTGATATATTTTGAACCAACTTAGTCCCCAATTCATATAGTATACAGCCAATAAAGTTATCAGAAACTACTCCTACTAATTAAAATTGCTAAAATGTATTGCATACCCAATATTATGAAGAATATATGTTTCATAAAGCCAGACTATGCTGTAAATAAACCCCAAATACATGCAATTAAATAGATGATAAGCAAGTTTATGTTGAAAGCTCTCTGAAGTGCCAACCACTCCGAAGAAAACCATTAGCTTATTTTCTGGGTATTTTTTCACTACTTAATATGTTAGGATTTTATGGTTCTTTTCTGTGTTCATACAGATGTTTCTTGTTGGGAGGCACATTCAGATTCTATTTTCAGCAACTTTATAGTAATTGTTGAAGGGAGGAAAATTTTAAATTAATTTCCTTGTAGGAAAATGCATAGGTGATGCTCTTAGAAACAATTCTAGAAGTCAAAATTTTGTGATTTTTTTTCATCGTTATTTCTGATTTCACAGTTTGCCATATTCATTTAAGAAGAAATCACTTAAGGGTTTTGTGTGGCTCTAATTTTAGCACAATGACAGCCCAGGTCTTGAGTAAATGCTTTCATCTCTTAGTAATTGGAAGCAATGTCTGGAACTTTTCATGGGCTTGTGTTTGGCACATACCCTCTGAAATCCAAGGTAAACAAGTTTGTAGCATCCTAGCAAAGCCCTGCAGAAAGAGAATTTGAACCTGTACTAGGAAGAGAAGGGAAATGAAACAGAACGCTAAGTGTGGGTGATAGCCTATTAGAGCCATTTCTGCAAGTTCTTGGTGCCTACTAAGGACCCCAGAGCTCACTGTAGACAATACTGTCTACTAAGCCCAGTGACTGGTGATATATTTTTGGCCCTCTAGTAAAGTCATTAGTTGTCACTGCATTCTGTACACTTACAGAAACGATGTGGGGGCTACGTCTGACCTCCTCTGTTTATAAGAAGGAAGGAGAAGCTAACTCGACATAAGCTCAAGGATAATTCCTATGAGACAAATGAGACATGTCCCCATCCTCCAAGCTTTCCTTTCCCGGCACCTTGCTTCTCTTTTGGGCTGAATCATTTGTTGCAAGGGCCACACAGAACTCAAAGCGAACATTCACATTTATGGGGTTTACTAGGGAAGTGAAGAAGTTACAACACATCAGGATCAGAGAAAATTGAGGACGCAGTTCTTTTGTCTGAAATGCCTCTTCTCAGGCGTGCTCCATGGCTTTGTCCATATGATGTTTTGACCAATGGAATATGAGTGGAAGTGGCAGCATGCTGATTTTGAGCCAAGACTTGAAGCATCATAATGTGCTTCCACTCAACTTATTGGGCAACTGCCATTTCCTAGAAAAGAAATGAGAGACAAATTGATAGTACATGAACTTGACCTGAAACCCAAAACAGAAGCACTCTAGCCACAGGCCTTTGAACAAGGAATAAGCATTTTTTAGAAGCCACAAAGGTTTTGAGATTGCTTGTTATAAGAGGAGTAGTTTGGTAGAACCATGACTAATAAATACAAAAAGCATTTCATCCACACACGCTGCCTACCATCATTCCCTGGCTACTTACATCAGGGCTCTCAATCAGGGTTTAGTGGCTCTAATGACAATCGTGAAGGAGTCCTGATGGTGTCATGGTTACATATTTGACCTGGCTGCTGATAGAAATGTTTCCAAGTTGACCCACCACCTTCTCTGTGGGAGAACGATGTTGCAGTTTGAAGCTGTAAAACCCACTGCACGGGAAATTCCATAGGACAGTTCTACTCTGCCTTCCAGGCTTAGTATGAATCAGAATCAATTGGACAGCGACAGGTACAAAAGGGTAGTTGTTAGCATCACAAGTAAGACTTCTGTAGGCTCTTTGTTTTCTTAACTAGTTAGACTAGCAAAGGCATCCTGGCAGTCATTGCTGCTAATTAGTGTGCCGCTAGATGCACTGACACTTGCTCACTATGCGAGTACAAAGGCATTAAAGGTCGCCTGTATTCTAGATATTATATCAGCTACTTAACAATAGTGTCTCAAGTTTTAACCATGATCTTACGTCTGCAAAGTAGGAAACATGTCAGCAGGAAAGTTACACACATTGCCTACAATTACAGAATAAGTTGGAATCGAGTTCTTCCTTAGGTCTGCGTATGCCTCAAGAATCAAGCTCTTTTCACTGTTGAAAAGTTATTAGTCAAGCCTAAATATGTGGTGGGAAGCATGCGCAACAGAAGGAAGGCAAAGAGATGGAAGAGAACCAAAGATAACTTTTTCTCTTCCAATTTTGACCTTGCACATACTTGCCCCAGGCACAAACCTGGGGTGTGCCATGTATGTTAGGCCAAATTTGCAATTCATCATTAAGGCGATGAGGAACCTTGGCTGAGTTTGAAGTGGGAGAACAATCTGGGCCTGTTTCTGTTTAGATGCACAGGTGTCTGTGAGAGAGAACAATAGTACCATGTGTTTACCAGAAGCTTTGGAAGCTAAGCTGCAGCTGCTGCTCAGAAGTTGCTTCAGGGTTCAGAATTCTTAGGCCTATGCTGCTGCTTAGGTGACCATAGAATTCAGCAATCTGGGTGTGAAATCCTTTCCCTGAGAACGCAGCAAAGATCTGCACAAACAGAAGTTCAGTAAATAAACATGAGTAGAAACATAATGATAAATTCTCTGAGATTAGGTCTATAGTACAATGGAATTGCCTATGGTACAATGGAATTCTTAGGTGGCCTATTGAGCTTTGGGTTCATAATTCTCCCAAAATGATGACTTTGGCTGCAATCTTGCAAGTGGTTGCTCAGTTTAATATCCATGAAGGAACTTGTAAATGATTGGTTGGTTTACTATACACATAAGATTTGAAAATGCTCCCACTGGGTTTGGATTGTATTCATTTAAGGGACTGAGCAAATCATGAAAGCCTCACCCTCAAATTGACAGGAAGCGACCCTCTATAGGCAGTCAGCTTTCCATGGGATTTGTGAAGACCTCTTGGTCAACAAGAGCCTGTTGCATTCTTTAAGCTCAGAGTCACTGTGCTGATAATGCCTTTAGCCCAAATAAAAGAGCTATAGTATGGACTAAGCGCTGTAACACTGAAGGCCTAGGGCTTGGCAGGCAAGTCAGCCCACAGAAATTGGGGATGTAGGTGAGTTAGTGGAGGAACAGATAGCAGTGGGGAAAGAAACTTCCATGGCACCAGAAGAAATGAAGACAACAAACAGGCACACACAGTGACAGCAGAGGCTAAGAGCCAAACCCTGGCTGAAGACTGAGGAGAACTCAATAGGCAAGCCCACCAAGGGACATCATTGTGTTTCCTGTTTGAAAGTCGGAGTGAATATTGGTTTTCAAGAAGGCTAAGTTTTGTCTACTTTGATACAAAAGCAGGCATCACTTGAAACATTGAGGCCCCAGGCTGGAACCCTTCTGGAATTTACCCCCAACCATCACTACTAGATTAATACATGTCATAATAGGGGTATTAAAATAGTAAAACAGTAGTAGTTCAAATGCTAAGATGTTCTAATATCTTACTGCTGCTTTTTTTTTAAATCCATTATATTTGTGGATTTTACAAAGAAAAACACACACAAAGAAAAATATATTTTATGTAGTCACACAGCCCATCTCATCAAAGAGTGAGTGTCCCACTAAATGACCGGTGTGCATGGCTCTTTTTCTTCTTCTTTCTTAGACCACTGACCTTCCTTCCTTCCTTGCTCTCTGTTCTGTGCTGATAATGCCTTTCACCCAAATAAAAGAGCTATAGTATGGACTAAGCACTCTAACACTGAAGCAACAACACTAATAATAAATGCTGGAGGAGATGTAGAGAGATTGTAATACTTGTACTTTGCTGGAGGGGTGGCAGAATTTTACAATCGTTAGAGAAGAGTCCTGTGGTGGAGGGTTTACCCACAGGTCAGCAGTTTAAAACCACAGGCTGCTCCTGAGGAGAGAAAAGGGGTTTTCGACTCCTGTAAGGAGTTTACAGGTGCACAAACTCACAAGGGAAATTCTACCCTATCCCAAACAGTCGCTAATAGTCTGAACTCAGTAGCAGTGAGATTGCTTGCTCTGTTCCCAACTCCCCACTCCACCAGCCTTGGCCTGTTCTTTAAGATCTTTTCCTTTGATATGAAAATCACTTTTATTTTTCTTTCTTCATTTGTAATAACGAATGTCATAAAATAACTATGTCATAAAATACTTATCTTTAAGAGCTTGACTAACTTTGTTGAGCATAAGGTTCTCATATTTTGCCATGTCATGAAATGTTTGTCAGACTCCTCATTGTTTTCTAAGAATCTATAATATTCTCTTGTGTGTGTGTACCGGTCTATTTATTCATTCTCCTATACAGAAGGTTTTTTATTGTATCTACTTTGTGCTGTTATAGAAATTGCTGCAATAAACATGGGTGTACACCTGTATCTTCAAGGTTTGTTCTTTATTTGTTTAGGGTATACACCAAGTAGAGACATTGCTGGATCATAAGTTCTTTGTGTTTGTTTTAGTGAAAGGAAGCATCATAATGTTTTCTGTACCAAAAATCTCACTCCTACTGAGGTCAGACTATTAGCGACTGTATAGGATAGGGTAGAATTTCCCCTCTGAGTTTGTGCATCTGTAAACTCCTTACAGGAGTCGAAAACCCCTTTTCTCTCCTCAGGAGCAGCCTGTGGTTTTAAACTGCTGACCTGTGGGTAAACCCTGCACCACAGGACTCTTCTCTAACGATTGTAAAATTCTGCCACCTCTCCAGCAAAATACAAGTATTGCAATCTCTCTACATCTCCTCCAGCATTTATTATTATTGTTGTTGCTTGTAAATTTTGCTAAGCATGTTGGTGTGGATATCTCATTGTGGTTTTAATTTATAATTTTCATGTGACTATTGAACTTAAGCATTTCTTAATATGATTGTTGGCTGCCTAGATGTCATCTTTATTATGTTATCTATTCATGTCTTGTACCTATTTTGGGGGGGGGGGTCACTGCCTTCTGGTGATGGGAGTAGGAGGCCCAGCCTTTGCCCCTGTGGAGACGCCGCTGGAATTGAACCTCCATCCCAGTGGGCCGTTGTCCCGTGCACAACCACTACGCCACCAGGGCTCAGCCCTTGTACCTATTTTTTGATAGGATTATTTATATTTTCTTTGTATTTCTATAGTTTTCTATAGATTTTTAAAATTAGCCCTTTATCTGATATATCATTGCAAAATAGTCTTCCCCAGTCTGTGAGTTCACTTTTCACTCTATTGATAGCATCTTAATTTTCGAAAGCCCCAGTTTTCTAATTTGTCTTTAGTAGTGTGACTAATTTTTAATCACGTCTGGTAGTGTATTTTTGCCTTATATTAGGATCCTTAAGTTTATTCTTACTTTTCATTGAAAATCCTTATGGTTTGATGCTTTATATTTAGGTCTTTGATCCATCTTGAGATTATTTTTGTACATAGTATAATGTCTGGGTCCTTTATCATTCTTTTTCAGGTGGAGATCCAATTTTTCCAGCACTGTTTACTGAAGAGACTCTCTCTTCCACACTTCCAGTATATACTCGAGTATAAGTCGACTTGACTATCAGCTGAGGCACCTAATTTTACCACTAAAATTGCATTCAAAATGTGCTGTAAAACTTGGCTTATACTCGAGTATATACGGTAATATGTTTAGTCTTGTACCAAAGATCTGGTGTCTTTAGGTGCTTGGTTGTACATCTTCATTCTGTGTTCTAATCCATCGATCTACATAGCTATCAGGGTACCAGTACTAAACTGTTTTCCTTACTGGGCTCGCATAAAAGGTTCTGAAATCAAAGAGAGAAAGACCTCCTCCTTTTTCTTTTTCATTTTTTCTTTTCTTTTTTTTTTAAGGCATAACTGCCCTCAGGTGGTGGGAGTAGGAGGCCCAGACTTTGTTTCTGGGAGCCGGAATTGAACCTCCAACCCAGTGGGCCGCAGTCCCGTGCACAATCACTATGCCACCAGGGCTCAGCCCTATTTTTTTTTTTTGCTTTTTAATAATATTTTGTTTATTCTAGACTTCTTTCCTTTAAAGTTGCACCTAAAGTTAGTGATTAGTTTTACCACTAATTGTATATCTGTACTGGAATTTGTGTTGAAATTGCATTACATTTATAGAATATTTTTGGTAATATTTACATTTTTACTCTATAAGGCTTCCCACCCATAAGCACGGAACATTCTTCATTTGTATAAAGCCCTTTTCATTTTTGTTAAAGTTTTTTTTAATAATTTTCACTGTATATTTCTCTGATAAGATTTATTTCTAAATATTATCTTTGGGATAGTTATTGGAAATTTTAATTTTTTAATTCCTTTATTATATAAGGATCCAACTGATTTTTGCATGATACTTTTACAGACTGCCGTGTTGCCACAATTTTCAAGTCCCAGCAATTTTTAAATCACGTCTTTGGAGTTTTCTACATAAAGGATTAGATCATTGTAAAGAGAGTTTGTTTTTCTGTGCTCATGTGAGTGCCTTTAATGTTTATGATGTTTTATGGCTCTGGCTAAGATTTCTAGGATTACATTAAATACTAAAAGAAAACCCTGTCTGGTTCCTATTAGAAGGGGAAGTGTTTTAAATCTCTCTCTATTCAGTGAGATGCTAGACATTGTTTTTGCCTCTGTTAGCTTAAGTACGTAATGTGCTTCTGGAAATCTATTAATTTCTTTTAAATAACTAAATTAATTAGAATACAATTTTCATACTATTGTATAATTATCTTTTTTTTAGTTGGTGCTAGTGTGATAGCATCCATTGAATTTTTTTTTTGCTACTTTTCTGCTTGCTTTTACTTTATTAGTTGTGCCAGTGGGATATCAATTTTGTTAATCCTGTGGAAGAACCAGCTTCTCATCTTGTTGACCTTTTTCTGTAGCTAAACTTTTTTTTGGTATATTTATTTTTTCTATAGTGAATTTTTTAAATTCCTTTATTTCTGCTCTTGTCGAGTGTTTCTTTTGTCTTAGTGTCGGAGAGTTTGTTTCCCCGGTCTTTTCAATGTTGAAGTTGATGAATTAAGATTTTCATTTTAATTATTTCTTCCTCTTTGATCTGTGTACGTGTTGCTATACATTGCCCTCTGAATATCCTTTTTACTATGTCTCAGAGATTTTGGTGTGTTGTATTTTCATCCTCATTTTCTCCAGGAATTTTAATATTGTGCTCTTTGTTTCTTTGATTACTCAGTGTTTCTTAAAATACCGTGTTGTTTAATTTCCATGTATTTGCTTTTTGTGTGTTGATCATCGTGTGGTTAATTTCCAATTTTATAGTATTGTGACCTGGTTTATAATATCTTGATGGCTTCAAATTTATTGATGCTTGCTTTCGGACCTCAATTATGGTCTATTTTTGGAATAGATTCCATGTGTAGTAGAAAAAAATGTACATTGTGCTTTTGTTGTATGAATTGTTCTGTATATGTTTAAGAGATCAATTTGGTAATTATTTGCATGGTTTTTTTGTAGCTCACCGATATTGTCAGTGATTCCATCTGTTAATTTTTTATTCTGTTTAATTTGTTTATTCTTATATGTAAAGTGTGCTTCTTAATATGCAGCATATATTAAAGACATTTGTTTCCTTATTCCTTTTGTTAGTCTTGTCTTTTAACTGGTGACTCAGTCCATTTACATTCAACTTTCTTATTGGTAGGTAACATTTTACTACTATTATTCCATTACATGTTTTTATTGTGCTAATGGTTTTATTCATGATAATTTTCTGTGCTGCATTCATTCTATTATAAACTAGCTTGCCAATATTTTCTTGAATTCTTTCGTTTCTATCTTATTGCTTAACAGGATTTTTATGGTTTTCCTCATTTTTGTTAGTTGTGGTTTTACCTTTTTCTTTGAATTTTTTGTTATCATTTTCTTTCCAAACATATCAGTTTGTCATATTTTGTGAATGATTCCATATCTTCTCTGTTCAACTACTTATTATATACTTTATCTTCTATACTTTTGCTTTTATTTTCTTTATTGGGGTCATTTATTGTGATTCATATGGTTATGTTTCACTTTATGTATTACTTAATTAGAGGATTTCTTGATAACAAAGTCTTGCATGAAAATTTTTGTTTGATGTCTGTTGTTCATTGTTCAATAGCCAAAGAATTCCTTTTATTATTTTTTGGAAAGCTTGTCTTGATTATACAAATTTCCTTTAGTTTTTTTATCTGAAAATGATTTCGTTTCTCCTTGAAATTTGAGGGATAAGTTTGTTAGATATAGGATTCTTGGTTGGCAGATTTTTTAAGTATATTTTCTTTCAATATTTCAATTTCAATTCATTGTTACTACCTCCATGGTTTTTATAGATAAAACTGAACTTATCCTAATTGGTTGGTATTATAGGTGATTATCCTTATTTCCTGTGTTGCTCTCTGGATTATTTACTTTTCTTTGAAGTTAGAAAGTTTAACTATGATGTGTTGTAATGATTTTCTTTTAGGATCAAGTGTGTTTGGGTTTTTCTGGGCTTCTTGAATCATTTCTTAACTATTATTTTTTCTATCTGTTGTTCCTCTTGATATCATCCCATAGAATTCTTAAGGTTTTCTTCATTTTTTTTTTTTGGTGCATTTATACCTTGAACTTCTTACATTTTGGTCTCCAGAGATTGGTCTTTGAGCACAGTGATTCTTGTTTATATTTTTTAATTATTTTGTTCTATTCTTTCAAATATTTCCCAGTTCTAATATTTAACTGTTTGCCTTTTGAATTTATATTTGGAATTTTGGATTGTTTTTAATATTTTTCATTTTCTCTGGATGTCTGGAAGTGCTTTCTCGCCTGAGACCTCTGCCTCCTTTTCTTCTTTTTTCTGTATCTCTGTCAAATTTTCTGCCAATGATTTAAAACAGCTGAAAATCCTCACACTAATTTCCCACATTGGAGATCGAAAACTTTCTCCTTCACAACCTCCTCTGAGACCACATATGTATGTATTCCAGTCAACTGAGCCATGTTCTCTTGTCTCTGGATGTGCACAAATGTTGACTGTTGCTTCTGAGACATTCATTATTTTAAGAATGTGTTTGTCTCTGGCTCCACAACAATACCCATCCACTTGTTGCAGTTTCTGGGTAGTCAAGGATGACTAGGTCGTTCATCAATAGCCTACACCAAAAAAGAGTCAAAGGCAGGAAACTATTAAATACTGCTCCCCTAACGATGAACACAACCAAACCAAGGTGAGAGAGAAATATTAAAGATACTGCCAGCTCACCTGCCCAAGCTGTATTCATTGACTCTGTACTCTGCACTCTGTATTCATTGGCTCTGTCAGAGCAGAGCCCCTAGTCTATTTGGTATAGACTGACAGGAAGATAAAACTGCTGTGAATCATGGTTCCCTGGAGAAATGTTCAAGTGCTCCTGTGCTGATTTTCCACCTGACATAGGCCTACCTAATTCTGGACTACCCCCAGGGTTGGCTCATTCTTTTAGCTTTCTGGGGAAGTTTTGGCACAACTCAGTCCCAGACAGTTTCAGCTAGGCATTGAGTATCGGCCTCCAGCGAGTCTGAATCTCCTCTATGCAGCCAGAGTGCAGTGACTGGGCTGTGACCTTCCTCAACCCAGAGTCTGCGAATTGATGAATTTTCCCACCCAAGTTAAACCATATTTGTTCCTTTAGGACAGACTCCATCCCACCACGACTCTCATTCGGGAGGAGTGTTAGTGTCCCCCAGGATGGTAGGGGTGCATATGGAGAGGAAGCATTTTCTCTGCTGAGCTCCAGATCACTGAGGGGGAGAGGAAGCTCTTCAGGCATCCTGCTGGGAACAAAATCCATGGTTCTGGGGCAGGCTGGGATCTTAGTTGTGTCACTTCCTCCTTATGTAGAACCAAGGTGTAGTTTGCAGAGGTTGTACTTCTCAGGGTAGGTCGAGAACTTCATTTTTTTAATCTCATCCATTTCTTCAGAGGTTTCTTTGAAGAGGTTTTCATAGAGGCTCCGAATATGCCAGTGGTTCTCAACCTTCTTAATGCTGTGACCTTTTCACATAGTACTTCATGCCAGGGTGCCCCTTCCCATGCAGTCTTTGGATTGACCTCCTTGCACGGTTCCTTGATGCAGTTTTGAAAAGGCCTTTATGGCCTTTTTCTTGAATTTTAGATTTTTGTATCTTTATTTTTCAAAAATTGAGCTTGAAAGGTAAAAGAAAAGAGCAAAATAATGTTACTTCCTTAAGGAAGCAGACTATCAAGTAATGAAGTTAGAATGCTTTCATTTTCTTCATTTAAATCTATCCTTGCTCTAGATTTTGTGTGCAACTTCAGAGTTTGCTTATCCAGCAGTAGGTGCATTTATGAGTTTGAAATGACACTTTATCCTTAACAAGCTACTCTCTCTTCCTGTCTTCTCTTCCTTTTTGTTGCTAGGGAAATAATGAAGAAGAGTAGGTTGGAAATACAGACAAAACTTGTCAAGGAATATAGATAAAGTGTCAGTGATGTATTATTGAAGAGATGATCACGATATTATCAGTATTTACACACACACAGTGTTAGTCTGGGTAAACTAGAGGAACAAATTCATAGACAAGCATACGGCTATAAGGAAAGGATTTATATACAAAAGGAATGGAACACTGAGAAAGCATCCCAACCCAGGCCAGTTCAAAGTCATAAGTCCGATATTAGCCCATATGCCCAATATCAGTCTAAATGATACAGGCCAGTGGGTGCAGAATCCCGGCGCTGGCAGTGGTCTTCCCATGGCTCCTCGCTTCCAGGGCTCAGGGTCCATCAACAGCATCCAGTGGTGGCAGAAGCAACTCTTCGTTGGGAGGGGTCCCTACATGGCTTCTCCAGCTTCAGAGGTCTGACTCCATCAGGGCAAATCCGTGTGCCTTCTTCTCCGGCTCCTCAGACGCTGCCATCTTGTCTTGTCCGTGATTCATCATCTCTGAGAACTAACTCCCAACAAGTGGGGAGATAGCTTCTCATCTTCTTGAGAGAAATATCATGAGATTTCCCAGACATATAAGGAGAAAGCCATGCCCACACAGAGGCCTCATTGGCTACTCAATGGCTATCTGCAGATTAACAGGCTAGACGCTAACCCTACATCTCAATCATGAAATTAACATAAGCACATGACCGCCACACACACACACACATACACACACACATCAGTCATGCCAAGGTGTTGCATTCTATTCTTTTGAATCCTACAGCTTAATAAAATTGCCTTGCTTGAAAAGTGTCTTTTGGGTCCATGTAGAGTAGGTACCCTAAGAGGCCCGGAACCCTACAGAATAAATGAACAGAGAATAACCACAAAGGTTCTAGGTTAGTAGAGATAATTGCTGAACATTTTTCTGAATCTAATTTTGATTACATTAACATTATTTTTATTTCCATGGCTAACTAAGAAAAACATGAGGATACCATGGTCTCATGTTATGCATTTGACTTCTGATTGTTTCCAAACTGCCTGCTCAATTAATAGCAGGTAAGAAAGGTGGACCTCAAGAATATGCTATAAAGGAAAACTCATGCAAGATTAATGATGAAAGAGATGTTTCTGATACTCAACCCGTTCTTTTGGTTGCCAAAAAAACCTAAGAAACAAAATAGTGTGCAGATTATCTTTGGCAATAGAACTTGAATGAAGTGACGAGTCTTTACAAAGGTAGACTGAAGTTAAAATTGGATCGATTTGAATATGGCTAAAATAAAAGTTCTTTAGGGGATCATCCAAATGAATGCCATGCAGGTACTTTCTAGTCTAAGAGGGGCTCAATTGATGGTGCGTCCTTCCTTCATGTACCAGACTCAGGGAGAGGCCAGTGGTCAGAAAAGGGCCTTTTTCAAATTCTAAAAATCATGTCTACCCAGAACGACACAACCCTCTTGCACACAGAACAAGAAAATTCATTCTTTGAGGAGTAAATAAAAGCTGGTTCTTATTGAGGAGAACAACTTTCTGACACATTTTCCCTATTCTCTTATTATTCCTCCCTGCCAAGACCTTCCAAAATATCCCCATTTCCAGACAGCTGTCTGATCTGGCTTGAGAGTGGGTCACAACTCTCCAGGAAGGATTGTGTTGCCTCTTCCCTGTTTTGCGTACTTGTGGTCTCTACCACATACTGCCCAGGTTCGTGGACCTGCTGCTACTCCAAATTCACTCTCATTATCCCTTTGACCCTGCTTGTGGGCGATGCTCCATGAGCATGAGATGGCAGACTCGCACGTGGAGTCCTTGAGGCTCAGCCTACAATTAGCTCTTTGATTTGCTTTCTTCTCCTCACACTAGAGTATCTTAGATGAACAGACAGGGCACCATCAGTAGGGCACAGAGGCTCTATAATTGGGGCTTCCTTTGATGTTAATTTAGCGAAGTTCAGTGCCATTGTCAGTGATAGCAATTATGCTCAGCCTTTTCACCAAGGACATTTTAGGGTAATTTTATTTTTCATGTGCATTTTAAAATATGGCAGTAAATTCTGAGTTACATTACCTGAATTAAAACTCATTATTTCTTTTCAACAGAGAACTGAGGCTCTCTATCTAGGCTCTAAAACCGAGTTATTTTTTCTCTTTTTTTTTTCTTAATTTTTTTGAAGTGGGTAATTTTAAGTCTAGCTTCTGTGTCATGAAGCTTTTAACTGGTGAACAGAATTTAAAAAAAAAGTCACCTCCTATTTTTTGTTGACATATTGAATTGTCACAGAAACTATCTGGCTAAGTGACCTCTCCCATGTTTTCTTTGGCCCATTTTTATTCTTTCTTCCCTCCTATCCAACTTGTTTTATCTGTTCATGACAAGATTCAAGGAGTTTGTTTCAGTTTTTCTTTTGGGAAAGTTTAAAACCATAAGTTATTGTGACTCTTATATTCCATGCAAAACTTATAACTTAATGTGTGCATGGATTGATTTTAGATCCACTTGGGAAAGCTATTCCCATGTTTTAACATTGAGTTTTGGTTTAGAATAAAGGATAAGCTCCTACTACTATCAATTTCTACATGATTAAAACAGAGAATGTGATGCTATCGTTTGGTTGTTAGGGTTAAGTGAGATAATATGCCTAAAGAGCTAATGCCATCACTGGTATATAAAATCAAAGGCAAGAGCTGGTATTATCCTGTGTCATTTAGAAACAGCACTGTCTTTGCTGTTTTCATGGTATTGCTATACCATCACTTGTGCAGGTAAACATAGGGTAGGCAATTTTGATGTGACCACGGAGAGAAGTTCAAAATAGCCTTATATTTCTGTTGTGTTAAACTCTTTTTGTGATTTACGCTTAAAAGAATTCTGCCAAGGAATTTTACTAAGAATCCACCTCTCGCTAGGAGTAAAGTCACTAAAAGGAAAAATGTGAGAAGAGAAAGAATGCCTGTTCATTCTAGCATGGACCCAGATCCTTGAGTTTGAACATCTTCCTAGGCACAGTTCAAAGTCCTTTTTGTTCATGTGGTAATGGGGGGTGGGAAAGCAGTGGGAAAAAAGAAAGAATTCAGTATAGCAGTGCTAGTTCAGTGGTACAATTCTCACTGTCTGGGCATTATTACCAGTCACTGCACTTCCAGTGCTGCTACTACCCCTCTGTTGGTAGAGGCTTGAAGATCCTCTGATGCTGAAGCCTGCAGTCTAAGACAATAGGCGGGCCCAGCCACCTACTTCCAAAAATTAACCAATGAAATTCCTGTGATTTATAGTAGCCAAATATATATGATTGTGTGTATGCTGTGAGTTGGGGACCACTTTAACAACAATCTAGAGTGGACCAGAGAGGAAGTACCTCGAGAAGTAAAAAAGATGGAGGTAGAAGAAGCAGGGGAGAGATGTCTCTTCACCCAATTTGGGAAAGAGTGCTTACTACAGAAATAAAATTCTTAAGATCTTTCATTTGAGTGACCTTGGACTCAACTCTTCTATTCTCCCACCAATTCCCATGGTGAATCTGGAAATCAAGGCTGATGTTTAGATCCCGGTAGTTGTCATTGTAATCAAGTTCTTCTGCTTCATAGTACAATGGAGAAAATTGGAGAGTGAAATCTGGGGGGTTGTTTTACATGTCCAAAGAATATTATTTCATCACTAGAAGTGTTTTGAAACCCAAGGTTGAGTATAAGAGATCTCTGGACAATCAGAAATCAGCCAAGATCATACTAGACTTTTTTTTTTTAACAGTTTCAATTCAATGTTTAAAATTTTAAGGGAATCTAATTTCTGAAGTCATTCTGTCTCTTAGTCATGGATGTTTAGGAAAATAATTTTTTTTTCTTGTGTATGTTTGGGAAAAAAATCTCAACACTAACTTTTCATCGTCTGCACTTTTAGATTACCGAAGCCTAATCTGAACTTTGTAAATTGCATTTGCTTAGGTAAGAAATCATAGCATACATAAAAGAAACACCAAGTAAAAAGCCTTACCTTCTTTGCTTTCTCTCCCTGGTTCCTTCGCACATTATATGACTAAATGTGCAACTTTGTTCACATAACTGCTACAAGCATTTCAGTGTGTAGGCCAAATGCTTTCTAATGCAGTAAAATTAAGAAATAATATGCTTTGAAAGTGATTTATGAGTGTGGTTAAACTGCCAAATTTACAAAGAAATAGTTCAGATCTTGGGAAGCCTCAGGAGTCACGTCAAAAATGAATTTGACCATGATTTAAGCTGCTACTTTTCTTACATGACATTTAATATGTGTACTTTGGAGGCCCATATGTCTTTAATAAAATAGCATTAAGTTTTAAATATGATATGAATGCAACCAGTTTCTAAATTCATAACCTTTTCCACAACTCCAAAATGCTAACCAATAAGGGAGTCATACATGCAATAAAACGTAAACCTTAGAAAATAGCTTTTTATTAAAATGGTTAGACAGTTGGCAGCTGCGTCTCAATATAATAAATACTTAGAACATTGTGGGTTCATCAGACATTGTTTATTCTGCAAACAACTGGGACCAGACAACTAATTATAGCCTCTGCTCAAGAACAATTCACACCGAATTTTCCAGAGTGTGGTAGAGAGACAGAGAAGTGTATTGAGAGCACTGGGCAAGGAGTCCAGATATTCGAGTTCTAATCCCTCTCCACTTAAAAGTGACCATAGTAGGCAGTGTAAAATATGACAAAATAATAATAATGTTTGATATAAACTCTCATGAGGGAGTGGGGATGTGTAGGGCGAGATGAAGAGCTGATGTCAAGTGCTCAAGTAGAAAGCAAATGTTTTGAGAATGATGACGGCAGCAGGTGTACAAAGGTGCTTGATACAATGTCTGCATGTATGGGTTGTGATAAGCACTGTATGAGCCCCCAGTAAAATGATTTATTTTTAAAAAGTGACCCATGTACAAGTCATCCCTATAATTTCTCCAATATATATTATGTGGCTGACTGTGCAGGTTTGCTGTAATGATAAGAAAATGGATGAAATAATTTGACCCAGTTCCTGGCACAGTGCTCAGTAAAAAGAAGCAATCTTTTTTACCAGACAGGGAGATTTAGGACACAGCACCAGATCCTCTTGTTTCTAGGATGGCCATTGAAAAAAATAAGCCTGTCAACAGGAGATGGGTGTCAGTTTCAAGAAGAAGAAATCGTAAACTCCTTGCCTCACTCAACTCTCAAAGGCTGAGAAATGACAGCATAGGAGGTGTATTGGGAACCAGTGTCACTATCGCAGAAATGGAAATGAAGTGTGTGAGGCGGTCTTATCCTGTTAAAAGTTTCTTGTCACTGTTGGTGTTAGTGGCCATCAAATCCGCTCCAATAGAGAGCTCCACATATGATAGAATAAAACATTGTCTGAAGCTGGACCATCTTCGTAATCGTTGGTACCTTAGAGTCCATTGTTCCAAGCACTGTATTTTGAGGGCTTATGTCAACATAAGGGTGACACCATATTCCAGCACTAAACCAGAAAATATTTTGTTGTGATAGAAATATATTTCCAACCTGAATTTTATTAATGTTCTCTCTGATCTCTCCGAGTTCTAATATCTATTGAGATGGCCAAACAGAAACTCACAAAATTTATGATTAAAAGGCTTAAGGATGTTAACAAGTTGTAGTGTCAGGGAGGACTGCTTACGGTCACTGTTTACTAGATGTTACAAAGTTACAGGTCTGCTAATAGATACCCAAAGGGACAAAGCACTCTGCTGTAAGACTCGATCTGAACGCATTCAGCTCAAGTTCCAACTGCCAACAAACTCTGGTCCTTTAATTAAATGCCCAGAAGCACCCCAACCCAGTAAGCCTCCCTCTCTCCAGAGCTCCACTTACGTAGGTCAGTGAATCCAACTCCCCCAATTAAGTGCCCAGGGCATTGCACTCCACAAGGCAGCCTACTGCACAAAAGCACCCAGCTTACCCAGAGTTGGGAAGTTCATCGCTTTTTCAGGCTTTGCCCCCTGTGTCTACTTCCAGTCATCTGGATCTAGGAGGTTCACTTGGGTCCAGAGGACACATTCCATTCCTGGTTTGGGCTGGTAATGAGTCCCCTCCTCCTGTTTTTTTCACAGGACTCATTTTATGCACTGCAGGATGGCACTCCAGGGAAGTTTAGTTACTCACAGATGAATCCGCTTAGTACCTTCCCCACCTCTTACCATACCCATTCAAGAGAATTTGTTTAAAGATCCACCTTAGAAAATTCACTGCCTTTCTTGCTAATCTACATTAAACTGTAACTCTGTTGAAATCTGTTCAACATAGGTGTCCTTGGTGATATTTGAGATACTGATGGCATGACTTCTGAAGTCTTAGCAATACCGAAACTACTGGCCCATGTTAGATGGTTTTAAGTTTTGAATTTATAGAAACTGTGAGTTAATCTTATCAACTGCATGCACTAAATCATAACAAAAGACCAGTGTGTGCAGGTGCGGAGGTACAAAATCCAACCCCTTTGTGGAACAGTTTTGAAACTGAGCCACAGATGCTGTATTCGAGTTCTTTTCTCACATTTAGGAAAACGTGGCTAGTCTATATGATCGTTCATGCAGCAAACACTACTCCATGTGCAACCTTCACTTACTTCACTAGGAAATGATTTCTACATTTCCTAATATGCAAATTGTATGTTTTATTTGAGTCTGGATTTTTAATCTTATGGCTCAGACATATGTGTAGTGATTTTAAATTAAAGAGTCAAGGGACATTTTTATGTTTTTAAAAACATATTATCCCAATATGGGAAATTAACAAAGAAAGCTCTCAAATTATATTCATGCACACTAATTCTACTAGTCTTCATTTTACCCCTATTTCCCCCTGAATCCTATGTGTGAATTTTATGGAGTTTTAATGCTCATCTTTTCCATTTAGTATTTTGTATTGTGCTGATTTATAATCCTCAAATTTATTTTTTATATACTGTACAATTCTCCATTAAATTCTTATGAGGACCACCAGTTGCCAAAACATATTCCTATTGTTTCTAGATTCTAAGTATAGGTGTAAAATATTGCTAGTGATGTGTATGTACATATTTATTTAGAATAATTTTTCAGGAATTTTTTGTGAGGTCATAGGGCATGGGCAAATGCTCATTTTCAATTCTGTGTAATGACAAGGTGTTCTTTTTCAAGTTTCCATGCTTCCTGGATGAGTCATTGCACTAACCCAGGCCAAAGTGAACCTAAGTCTAAAGGGAAAGTCTACATTTCTGAGAGCCTCTTTAAGAATGGACTTCTCTGAGTTCTTCTGATTGGAATGACTCTAGGAGATTTAGAAGCTGTAAGATCTCCCACAAAGCATCTTTGGCCCACTAAGTTGTAGACTTCAGGAATGATGGTTTCCCTAGAGCATCCTGGAAATTATTAACAGTACACAATCCCTATCAGTGTGAATGCCTTTAGACTGTTAGCCAAATCTTTCCATATTACCAATCATTCTGCCTATAAAAAGCACAAATATGTTATTGTTCTCAATAGGCAATTTAATGCAGCTTGGGGAAAGGAAAAAAAAAGAGAGAGAAAGGAGATTACCAGCTGGCTGAGCTTGCTTAAATCTATCTGCACTTCTCAGGGGTTATACTTGTTTAAAGATTATAGGCAACTGTGCAGTCTGTGTGATTTGGAAAGCAAATCAGACTAAATAAGAAGTTTCATCATGTGCTATTTTTCAAGCATTTCATGCATTTATTTCAAATATATATTTCTTTCCTAGTAGCACTAAACCTATAATCTTTTTCTTGTTATATTTCTTTTTGGGGGAAGAGAGCTGAAAGGGGGACTTAGTTTTGGGTGGAAGGTTCCTATTAAAATCTACCTCCTTCTTGTGAGGCATTATTCTCAGCAGAGCCATTATGGCTAATTATTTTCAGCTTTCTATCAAAGAGGAATATTGGAGCTGACAAAAAATGCTTTTATTGGGAATAAAAATGGCCTGTTTAAATAAGAAAGGGATCATTGTCACCTATATCCTTCCCCTCTCTTTCAGTTCTTAACCTCTAGAAGAAGGAGGGTTCAGGATGCTCCATGAGAGTCCGTGACATGAGAAAAAAGAGATTGGGGAGGGTTGTTGTGGCAGTCACGTACTCTGGTGCCAATTTGATTAAGAGTAAAGCAGTGGAGTCTAGCCTGTCAATGAGACCTCTGTGTGCACATGGCTTTCTCTGAGAATTCTGGGAAATCTTGTGATATTTCCCCTATGGAAGTGAGAGACTATCGACTCAGTTCCTTAAAGATGCTCTACTGACAAGACACACAACACAATCCCTTGGGACACTCTACTGACAAGACAACATGGCAGCATGCTAATGGATCCCGAGTCTTGGAACCTGGAGGAGCTGGAGAAGCCACATGGGCTTGTCCTGATAGAACCAGACCTCTGGGGCTGGAGAAGCCACATGGAGACTCCTGCCAGTGCTGAGATGTTTTCTAACGCCACTGGATACACAAGACTCAGCACCCATTGGCCTGTGATTGTCCTGGCATCATTGAAAGTGCTTCGTGAGTCTGAAGAAGACGTTATAGATTGGTATTGGACAAATAGACTAATATTGGACTCATGGAATTGGACTGGATTGGTTTGGGGTGCTTTCTCAATATTCCATTCCTCTTGCATATTGATCTCTTCCTTATAGACATATGCATATTTTTTAATTTGTTTCTCTTGTCTACCCAGACTCACAGTTGTGCTCACTAAGATGTCTGGTATCCCCCAGCTCTTTTTTGCAGTCAATCTATCTGACCCTTGACAAGCCATGGAAAGAATATTGGTTAAAGAGCTGTGTTAAATAGTTTAAAGAGGTTAGCTTCTATAACAAATAGCCCCAAATATCCATAGCTTCCAAAATCCATCACCACACTGATGGTGATTGGCTGAAGAGTGCCTATCTCTGTACTCCTTTCACTTATTCATAACTTAACCTCTACTTATCGAGCAAGTCTACATTGTCCTTGATTGTTAGGGTCTTTCACTCAGTTCAGTCAAGGGATGGACAGAGAATGAGAGTGTGGAAGATAATGTATAGGTCTGCAAGATATTATTTTGCCACCATTACTCACATCATTTATGAGGTGGCAAATTATCACTTTATTCACATTCCATTGACCAAGAGAAGCCGACGTGGCACAGTGGGTCATGTATTGAACTGCTAACTAGCAGTTCAGCAGTTGAAACCCGCCATCTGCTCCACAGGAAAAAAACAAGGCTTTCTGATCCCATAAAGATATATAGCCTTGAAAATCTACACGGAGTTTCTACCCTGTCCAATAAAATCATGATGAGTCAGAAGTGACTCAGTGGCAGTGAGTTTGATTTTTGCTGCTGTTTCACAAACCCTACTTATACAAATACCCCCAAATTAAAGAGTGTCTAGAAAATACAGGTCAGATGACTGTCCTCTTTCCCCACCCCAAAAGTAGAAAAGTGGATTTGGAGAACATTGACCCCAACTCTACCACACTGAATAAGCACTGTGCTTTATTTCTATTTCCACAGGCCACTTGTTCCATACTCCTGGGAAAGTCTCATTTCTTCTCATGGCTCTGAGTTGTCCTCTCTACAATGGAGATTGAGAACTGGAGACCTTCCCATGTCTTTGTGCTATGAGCGCATGCACAGACCTTCAGTCTGACATTGTGATCAGGTGTGAGTTCAACAGTGGTACCAAAATCAGCTGGCCATGGGGATTCCCAGAGGGTTAGTATGATAGAGTACTGAAGGTCTAGTTGTTCAGGCTCAATAGGCTAGATTCAAAACATGGCTGGTTATATGACTTAGTGTAATTTAGTGCCTCAGTTATTTCATCTGTTAAAGGGGGGTCCATCACTACTCAAAAATGATTTGACTAAAAAACAAACGGAAATCCTGAATATAAAGCACTCACTTAAGGTATTGAATAATAAAGACTTACTACTAGTTTTTGTTGTTGCGTTTCTCCCACGAGAGAGGAAGCCATTTCTTTTTTCTTTTTCTGCTTTTATATGTCTTTTAATTATTCTTACTGATGAACTTTGTTGGCGCACATGGATCATTTTTATATGTGCTAAGAGAAAGGCAAGAATAGTAGGTGCCTAATTTTACAATAAGAAGGTGGAAAGGTTCTGTAATTGACTGAGGTCTTCAGAGAAAAATGAAACTGAGATTAGAGATCAGATATCCTCTTTGCACAGTGCTTTGGTTATATAACATAACATATATCCTTGGCCCTTCTATGCATTTCAGGTTTGAGATAGGAAGACATGATTCTGAAAAGATGAGCCTTGGCCATCAGCAGGATACCTTGTCACTATGCATGAAGTTGCCTCGTGCACACAAAATTGCAATGGTAGCTCTTCTAGAGAGGCCACCATGGATCTTGGGCCAGTTCCTGCCTCTCCCAACTGAAGAGTGATCTCTTGGATCTGTTTCTCAAGCAGTTGTCTACTCCAGAGTAGTCAAACCTATAACCCATGACAACTGCGCATCAGCTATAAGGCAGCAATGAACAAAAAAATCATATCATTGTGAATGAGGGGGAATGCAGAGTGGGGACGCAAAGCCCATCTGTAGGCAACTGGACATTCTCTCATAGAAGACCCTGGGTGGGGACAAGACAGTCAGGGTGCAGCATAGCAATGATGAAACATACAATGTTCCTCTAGTTCTTAAATGCTCCCCACCCCACCCCATCATGATCCCAGTTCTACCTTACAAATATGGCTGGACTGGAGGATGTACACTGGTACAGATAGCAACTGGAAACACAGGTAATCCAAATCAAACAAACAAAAAAAAAAGCCCTTTGAACCAGTGGTGAAAAGGGAGGTAATAGGAGTGTGGAGGGTGGGTAGGGTAGAAAGGGAGAACAGATTGCAAGGATCTACATACGGCCTCCTCCCTGAGGGACAGACAACAGAGAAGTGGCTGAAGGGAGGGAGTTGTCAGAGGGTTAAGATAGAACAAAATAATGATAATTTACAAATTATCAATGGTTCATGTTGGAGGAGGAAGCAGCAGGAATGGAGGGGTAAAATGAGGAGCAGATACCAGAGGCTCAAGTGAAAGCAAGCGTTTTGAGCCTGTTGAGGGAAGCAAATGTACAAAAGTGCTTGATTCGATAGATGTATGTGTGACTTATGATAAGAGTTGTACAGGCCCCCAATAAAATGACTTAAAAAAGATACTAATTATGATCCATTTCATTTAAGAAAGTTTAAAGCAGAGTGAAAACTTGAGTTGAACTAGGGATAGTTGGAGAGCATCAAGCCACAAAGCAGGAAACAGTGTAGTTATCCTTTCTGCCAACCCTCTCCCTCAGGGCCAGTTATCTACCTTTGTCATGGCAAATAGAAATTGATGTTATCTATGAACACGGGAAAGGAAAAATATTAATATTTTTCAATGTACTGATATGGAACTCTTTTCGATCAGGATTATCATCAGACTACATGGAAGGAAGCACAGTTTCCAAGGTCAAATTCTCTGTCTTTACTGTTGCTGAAAGGTCACCATTTCTTTGTGATCCTATTTTTGAATTTAAAATGAGGAGGGATTCCTCTCAGATATTTATTTATTTGTAGAACATGGAAAGATAATGCAAAAGAAGCTGTTCAAGGTTCCTTGTTCTTCAGTGCTTTAAAAATTATGTTATGTACAAATATGCTTGATACAAATGATGTATTGAATGTTATAAGAGCTATAAGACACCCCAATAAAATCATTGAAAAAATTATATTAAATAAAGATGTCAATGTTACTCAGAGTCTTAGTAAAATGAATGAAACTGAAAATGGGAAAATTTCTAGTTCAGACATGAAAGTGAAATCACCCAAACCCAAGATTAATAACATCAAGTTTTAAATTAAAAGTAAATGTTTCAGCTTATTTTTCATACTAGTGTGCTAGTAGCACACATACTAGTGTGTGCTAGTGAACTTTAAAGGCAGTATGAAGCAGTAGCTCAAAGGGGCTTCAAAAAGTTTATGGGAAAATTCCATTACCTTTTAATTCCTTTTTTCCAGGAGTCTTTAGACACCTCCTCATATTCTGTCCCATACAATCACTATGAACTGAAATTGACTGTGAACCAATATGTTTGGTTTGGTTTGCTTTAGAACACTAAACCTCAATTTTCATCCCATAACACTCCTGCTATATTTACTAAGTTTATTAATGTTCATGGAACACGTAGAATAGAAAAACAACTAAAAAAAGTTAGGTATGACAAGAATAACTTTCTTATGGGAAGCTGAACAAACCTTTATTTATTATTATTATAAATCATTTTATTTGGGGCTCTTACAGATCTTATAATAACACATATATCAATTATATCAAGCACATGTGCACATTGCTATCATCATTTTTAAAATATTTTCTTTCTACTTCAGCCCTTGATATAAGCTCCTTTCCTTTATTTTGTAACCAAAACCTCTCCAGAATCTGGGTTCCCATCCCCAGATCAAACATATGGGTACCATGGATTGATTATTTTAAATAACTTGACATATGTACTTTATACTCATTTTCTTTTGTTAATAATATTTTATTAGAGGCCATGAACAGAATTTCCAAATGTTTTTTAAATTGATTTTTTAAGATTTGGATTTGTCTCTGAAATGAAGTACCATAGAATCCTATTTATAATTATGTGTACTTCTGGATGAATGGGCAAGATGCATACGTCCTGCCTTTACCTGGGATTCCCATATGACTTCACATGGAAAAGACACAATATGTCTCAAAGAAATGAGACTGTTCATATGTGTGAAAGGCCTGGTGTAAAACATAGCTTGGTAGCTTTCAACAGTGAAGTCCACAGTGAGTTGCAACAGTTTGGGTAAAAGAAATTAGGGTTCAAATTAGATGCACACAAGATCAACATTCCATTAGAAATTACAAGTCTTCATTAAAGTAGGTAAAACAAAGACGCTGAAAGGTATGGGGAGGAAGTACAAAAATAGACAAAACAAAATAAATTATTTTCTCAATAATTTGAGGCATGAGATCATATAAAACAAAAATGTTTCAAGTGTAGAATCATCTGTTAATAATGAAGATTTTAAGAATGTGCAAATAAGTCATCTGTGTACTTTTATAATTGTAGGGAGTAGGGGGAAGGACTTGACTTCTCTTTCAGTTGGATTGATTTTTACCAGGAAGGAATTTTCTGAAATAGATGGTACAGAACCTTTTGTCTGGACACCTATGGTTATTTGATGCCAACTCTGATTTGTGTTGTAATTTCTTACCTCATTTCCCTCTGTTCTTCTGTGTGTTTTCCAGTTCAACTCAGTCAGACTTTATCTTAATCATTTCTTCCTCCTTCCCCCTTCCTTCTTCTCCTCCCTGACTTATTTTAAAACAGACATGCCCTTATTAATATTCACCTCATAACTTCACATATCCTTCATGCCCCCAAATCCTTCTACTCAAAATGTCTTTCTATCTTTCAAAATCCAACTTAAATGTTACTGCCATGACCAACAGTTTTTCACAATGTACTTAGGTCTTCAGTAATTTCAAGATATCCAGAGTGACCCCAAAAGAGCCCTGTTGGTTACACATTGGCTACTAACCACAAGATCAGCAGTGAGAAATCACTGTTCCACTGGACAAAGATGTAGTTTTCTACTTCAGTAAAGGGTTACTATCTTGGAAGCCCACAGAGACAGTTCTACTCTATCTAATATGAATCCAAACCAACTGGATGGCTATGAGTTTGGTTTGGGATTTTTGAGAGTGAACCCTATAATTAATCACTACTTACAGAGTATCTTATATTTTCCAATGCTTTCATCTTCCAAACCAGGAGGTATGGCATGCATCTGTGGTGGTCTGACTTTATGTCAATTCAGACCTGTGCAAAAGTATTGTCTCCAACTTGTCAGTCAGCTGTGATTCTTGCTTATGGGTTTTGCCTTTTAATAAGAAAAGTTATAGGAATTTCTCTTCCTTTGACCCTATGCCTTCTGTCTTCCTCTGTCCAAGAACACTGTGTCTGCCTCCCATTGTGATTCCATGTGGGCCACTATCCCTGGGAGCTGTCTGAGCCCTGCTAAGATCCCACCAAACTGGGATCCAAATGACTCTGTGCCCATTTGTACTCAGGCCTATAATCCCGCTGCTTCCTGCTTCATCTCTCTGCATCATTGGCCTACAGCAACATGAATCTGAAGAGGACTAGCATTAACCCATGCACTTGAATTGGACTGGGCTGAGACACCTCTTGATATCAAGCTATTTCTTATACATATATGAGAGTCACTGGTCTTCTTTCTCCAGGCAACCCAGTCTAACACAGGATCTACTACCTAGACTGTTAGACTTTATGAAATCATGCCTGGGCATATATATTTGTCTCTCGCTACATTGAGCTATAATGAAAGTACCATCTACCTCATTTCCTAAGATCAAAGGGTATCCAATATGTGCTACCAATAAGTTCTCCCATCAAGTTTTTCTTGCAAAGATGTGCAGAGACACTGACCAACCAAGGCCACATATCAGCTTTGTCTCAGGCGCTGACTCCTGGTTTTCATATAAATCATATTCCATTACAAATCCTCCTCAAAAAGTATTACAACTAGTATTATCTACTATACTTGTAATTAAGGCCTATGTGTGGATAAGTGTACCCAGGACAATATTTGTCCCATCTGTGTAAGTCTGAGAATGGAGTAGGTTGTGCATTGAGCATTTAAAATCGATGCCTCTTCCAAAAGCTTAGAGTGTGTCAGAGATTGGTCATGCTTCATATTAACTGGTTAGCAGTCACACTTCTCAAGGTAGACTCTATCTTCCTGTGCTGACACTTCCAGAATCCGTGAATGGAAGTATGGCTATAGATATCAGTTAACTTTCTGCACTTCCACTAAAGACTTCCATATTGAGGACAGGGAAGAAAATAAAGTTGAGGAAGAAATACCTAAAGTGGCCCAGGTGACAGTTTTATGGTTCCCAGTGAGTTTGACCTCAGATTTTATATTGGTGTCTAGTTAGTGGTATCCACATTTACCACTTGTACATTTTTTGTATAAATATTTCACTGATTAGTTTGGCAATGATATGCTTGTGTGTATAAAAGTAGCTAAAGCTACAGATTATATATAGGACAAAATACATGCATACATTTTTATGAATGTGTCATATTCTCTTTTTCTTTTTAAATTGCCAAGATGGAACCAAATGCTATCCATGAATTTAAGTGGTGTTCCATTTTGGATCTAGAGCAAAGAGTAAATTTGGGTATAATTTAGAAATTACTTTATAATTTTCTTCAAGGGAAGAAAAAGTATTCATAGAAATATTCATATATGAAACATGCATATCTGAGTACAAAAATGTTCACTTACATAAGCACATTTAAATGTTCATATATATTCACATATCTATAACTTTTGATTATGTAGTCTAATCTTCATATATTACCCACCATTTGGTTGTATAAATTAATGCTTTGGTTAAACTTTAATAGACTCTATCTCTCATCTAACTATTTTATTAACTTCATACTGGGGAACTCAGCTTCATTGGAATGGGATAACTCTGTCCTCCTAAATTTCAGTTCTTTAGTCCCTAATTTGCCCGAGATTTGCACTGGACCATATCTTCAGTGTAGGTTTCCCTGTTTGTCACTTTGGGACACACTGGCCAGGGACATGAGATTTGTCTTCTAAATCTTTGCAGTGGTCACTGGTATCTACCATGAAGCTGAGAGGGAAAAAAAGACTTATTTTCAAAGAGGCTTATGTTCAATATTTGTGTATTCTGGTAGCAATTTTTCATGGCTGTCTGGTGTAGTAAACTGGAGCCAGCAGTCTTCTGTTGTGACAAAAGGAAAATCTGTCCATCGTTCACTACTAGTTTATTGCTCACCTAGAATTGTTCAAAAACACATAGAATTCTTAGGAAACAGTTGAATGACATAAAACTCATGGAAGTTAGAGAAGCACAAATTGATGAAAGAATAAGCTTTAACTTGTCACCTATTAGATGAATATTTTAACCAGCTTGGCAGGATGGGATTGTAGGAACCCCTCTACACTTTAGGGAGGAGGGCAGCAATTTTGGAAAGCAAAGTGTTACTACTGAATTAATGTAATTGTATCTTTTCACTCAGCAATTGCACATACACACCCACAGAGGCTTCAAAAATTCATGAAAAAATTCCTTTCTATGATCTCTTACATCCATTTCCACCCACAAAAATTTTGAAGGCCCCTTATGCATCCCAAGAAAGTTGGTATAGGACTATGAGGAGGTAGACGTGCATTTTTCATCTCAGTATTATCTGGGGTGGTAGAGAGTCAAAGCTAGACTGAGTGTTCACCCAGTAAAGTGTGGGTCAGTACCTGGGGCGAGATAAGGGTGCTACAGCAAAGTGTGATGAAAAAAGTAGGAGGTACCTGGAGATCAATTGGAACAGTGTCTGGGATTTTAACGGTTTATATTTGAGCAAGCGCCCTTCTAAAGAGGTGTCAACTAAGTCCACGTGGAAGAAACACATTGGCTGTCTGATCCAAAGATGGAGAAATCCCTCTGGATAGCAGAAGAACATTGTCTGGTGCAGCACTGGAGGAAGAGGCCCTACAGTATGGAGGTACTAAAAGAATGACTAGGAAAGACCTCAAAATAGACTTGACCTTCTTGATGAGGATGGAGTGAAGTTTGGGGGGGTATTTGCCAATGCAGCAGGACTCAAATAAAACACAGAACAAAACAAAAAATGCTGTAAGCCTCCATTAGTAATTAAAAACCAAAGGTGTCACTGTGAAGACTAGGATCAGAAGGGACCAATCACTGCAGAAGGGCATCATGATTAGCGAAGTAGAGGATCAGTGAAAAAGAGGAAGACCCTGAAGAAGATAAATCTGCCTTCTTTTAACAGTGAGGTTGTTACAAGGTTACAACAGTGAGGTTGTTACAAGGTTGTTACATTGTTGCAACAATGGTGTAAGGCTGGCAATATTTCATCAATCTGTGGATAGGGTTGCTATGATAACGAAACAACTTAATGGCTTGCAGCACAACCGACAACACTAAACACTAAGGAATCAATGCATTTTTGTAGGGAACAGGTCAGTTTTACTTTATTTAACCCTCCTTTTTCCAAACTCATCTGAGCACGGAATCAGTCTTCATAACATTTACCTGCCTGAATATTTTAGGAAACATCAGTTCAGGGGCAATCCTCTAATGAGATCTTCATTTACACACTGGCTAAAGACTTCCTGTCTAGTGGAGGATGGGCAAATGGTAGATGCTCAGACAACAATCATGAACTGAAGGAGAAAGGGCACATAGACATGGCAGTTAGAGAAGTAACTGCTTCATAGATAGAAATCCTCCTTGACTTACATTAAATCTCACTTTTGTCTTAGTATTCAGAGGGCTTAACAAGAATATTATGGGGGCTTTTTCCAAATCATATTTAGAGAGATTCAGATCATACCTTTTAACTGTGAATTTTGGCAAGTCCTTTAATTTCTTTCAGTTTTAATTTCTCATCTGCAAAATTCAGGTTGTGAAACTCAATTGGGTTAACGGTAAAGATGAGAAATACTATTTTTAATGTGTCTGGCACATAGTATTAGCTCAATAAAGTTTGCTGTTATTGCTATTATTAATATCTTTATAATCTTTCATGTGAGCTAATAGCTAGTTTACTTACTATGAACTGAATGAATCAAGGAGAAATGGTTTACTTGAGGTCACATAGCTCATTAATGGCAGAGGTGGGACCAGAATCCACTGATCTTAGATGCTGGCTCAATGTCATTTTCCTCCTACTGGACTAAGGATCCTTTTGTCTGTCTCACGATTAAAGAAACTCAGCACAAGTGTTTCCAGTGCCCGGAGTGGCCCATAGTACGTTGAATAGAGACAAGTAATGATGCCATGAGTACCTCAGGGACTGTTGTGTCACTGGTGTTCTGCATCCCTGTTAATAACCTAGAAAAGGTTGTAAAGAATATGCTTATCAAATCTGGATAATGCCCTAAATGGAGAGAAATTACAAACCCACCAATGACAGAGATGTGACATAAAGGGACCTGGAGCTGTCAGGCATATGGACAGGAAATCACTAGATGAGTTTCAGCTTCAGCAAATGCATCCTAATCCATCTGGGGACAAATAATCTGAAACATAGATATTCAATGGGAGGAAGAAATTTGGAAAGCAGTAAAATGCTGAAGGGGGCCTGGGGGATAGTGGACAGCAAATTAGATATAGGCTTTCATTGTGTTAGGCCCACAGAAATTGGTAATGCAATCTTGTGCTGTGCTTTCCAGAAGTCCCCTGGAGCAACTGGGAGGAGAAAACCTCTCGTACTAGTCAAGATCAAGTTGTTTTGTCCCACTCACTACTGAAGAATGACCTGGCTGGGACTGGGACACAAGCAGGGGCCACTTTACTGCCCTTTATGCCTCAGCCCCTGGAGAATGTTCAAAATTTTTTTCAGAGGCCGCTGTGTGTTTTGAGCGCGCTCTGCCTTTTACCCACTAGATGCTGGACTTTCTATGACAGACAAGAGAGGAGAGCTCTATTGACTGCAGAGGGAGATTTGGCTCCAAGTCTTCATATCCATGAAATTCAAAAATATTTGCTATCCTTCCCAGTGACCCTAAATTGCCTACGCAGCCCCCTAGACAATTTTATCCATGTAGGATTTCATCTCAAGTTTTCCTGCAGATGGAACAATATTTGATAAAACCAGTGTTTTGAACTGGAATGAGAATTCGCATCTTCATTGCAGCTATACTCAATTTGAATGTACAGCTTCATAAGATCCCTCAGTGATCATGGTGGATTCCTCCTGGTGATTCTTTTGTGTGCCTAACAATGTAGATTCTGATTCAGGAGAGTTGGGATGAAGATGCAAATTCTTGGCAGGGAGTTGAACTGGTTCAAATCTCTGGATGAAATGTAAGTGTCTATCCTCCACAACTTGGCCCATTCATGGGAATGAGGTCAATGAATTCCACCTACTTTCATTCTGTGCCTCATCCTTCTACCTCATATTTCTCCTTCCATTAACCTTCCCCCTTTTAGTCTCCTCAAATTGAAAGACTACTCTTAATATGGATCAAGCCAAATTTCCATATTGAATTGAATGCATATTTCAGTTTTGAGGTAGACTTGACCTCCACCCTACTTCACTGTCTAAGGAAAAGAAGCACCTAGCAGTTACTGAGCTCAGAGTACTTTATTGTAGGTGGGCTCTTTATGTGGGGTAAGTTTAGCTGGAGCAGCCCTTGAAAACCTTGGTGAAATTGACCCGTTCCTCCAAATACCCACGCTTTCCACCTTTCCCTATCTGAGAGTTACTCACATTGCAGGAAATCTTCCAGGGTCTGCTTAGATGTGGTTAAGTCAACAGGAGTCATAAACATCAACTACAGATGATACATATCGGGAGCTATGGTAATTTTAAGGATGGGGAACTTCCCATTGCTTACCTGTTGAAGCAGAATGTGCTTCATCACATACATTGTCCTGAGGTTTGCTTTTGAAAGAATTTAACTTAGTTTCCCATGTCCTGGAACACTCATCAATGAATACCTTGTTATGGCCCTGCCCAACATTCATCTTCAAGGGTCCATTAGCAAAGGGTGGTGAAGAAATCGGATGGTACCAACTAGCAGTAAAGTAGTCCCTGTGGTCTTCAAGGCTTGGCTCCTAACAAGTAGCCATCTACTCAACGAGTCAGCTAAACCTGCACAGAAGAAGCACCCTGGCATATGTGATGCAAGGAGTGTAAATAGTAAGTTTTGAATCTAGAGGAGGGAACAGTTCCACTTCCTAATTTCTAAACACTTGTTTTCAAAATTCTGTGGATGCTAGTGGAAGCCGCAGAGATCCATGTGCAGGATCTCTACATAGATAGTGTCCCTGGTGAATCCCCACTGGCCACAGGCCAGGAATATGAACAGTCCTAATATCAGACAGTGAGCATTGCAATGAGGTTGCTAACAGCTGTGTTTAGAATCGGATATAACACCTTGTCAATAGATCTCCCTTTGGGCTCACTTTGAATTATACTAAATTTTTAGTATCGTTTGCTTTTTCTTGTATTGAAGTCTTTCATATCAATCAGAAAGTATTATATAACCATTGCTTCTGGGTTCTTTTTTTCTGTTCTTTGTTTTTGCTTCATGTTTTTCAACATAAGAAAGCCATCATTTATGAAGACAGTACTAAAATGATAATTGGCTCAGGCATGAAAGGGAAGGATGGGGGAAATGGGAAGTCATCAACAATGGGTACAAAAAGGATGAAAATATTCCAAAGGTGATTGTGGTGATGACTGTACAACCCTTCTTAATATGATCTGTTTCTGCGATATGTTAATTTTAGCTGAATAAAACTTTTTTAAATAGTTGACCCCCTTTAAAGTTTGTGGTCATTGGTTGTCCTCAAGTCCATTCTGAACCATGGCAATCCCAAGTGCAAGGAATTGAATTGCTTCCTCTAGTTTTTAAGGCAGTGACATTTCCAAAGCAGATCTTCGGGCTTTACTTCTGAGGTAAATTTCAGTGAGTTTAAACCTCTGTTCTTTTGGCTAGTAGTCTAGCATTTAAACATTTGTCCCATCTCAGAGTCATTGAATCTTTTAAAATAAGCATTCAATGCATCCCTTATTTAGGGCTAGCATGGGGTTAAGAACCTTCCATGGGGAGTATAGGGAAGTTGGTGAGAAAGCTCCACTTTCAAAGAAGTGCTGAACAAAAAAGACCTCCCTGTGGACGAACTTCAGCTTTCAGTCTTGGTGGGTCATGGATATAAATGGATGCCTGCTGCCAACATGGAGATTTATAGGTGATTCTTTCAGCGAAAGGAAGTCAGACACCTTCTGGAATGACAGACCACAGTGTACAGGATCTCGGAGTATATTTAGCAAATAAGATTGCAAGCCACAGAAAAAAGGCGGAGTGAGCAGCCATGAAGTACATTCTCTGGCCAGATACTTGCTGAACTTTGAGGGCCAGGGAACAGAGGCTTTGGAGAGGTGGGCGGAGATGTTCTTTGGCTTGTCCCAGACAAATAAATCACCAGCAAGATTTACGAAAGGCCAACTATATGGAATGTGCTTGGTGACTCTTCTTCTAAACTCTGTAAATCTCTCCCAGCGTTGGCAGCTATCCCTCTCTGCCTAAGGGGTGGATTGTATGTCAATGCACCCCAGTGTCTAAAGGAATTACTTAGGGAGATTCTTTTTATTTCAGGAGAAGGCATTCTGTTCCTGAACCTGTTAGCTCTGTAACAGTGAGAAACAGAATACTCTGCTGTCACCTAGGAATAGTGGGGCCCATGTTTGTAATAAGTTTTGCTACTGATATCAGAACTGTTCCTTCCTACACAGCGACATGAGGTTTGGGTTATCATTAAATTTCCTAGATTCTCAGACACTAGTTTTAGGCCTTTAGAATTACTTAAAAGGATACTCTTTTGCATCCCAATTCTGATGATTGCCCCAAGTTCCCAAACCAAAATCACTACCTTTGAATTAACTTTTTAAATCATTTTATTAGGGTCTTATATAACTCTCACCACAATCCATAAATATATCCATTATATGTCAAGCACATTTGTACATTTATTGCCTTCATCATTCTCAAAACATTTGGTTTCTACTTGAGCCTTTGCTCTCAGCTCCTCATTTTTCCCCTCCTTCTCTGCCCCCTCTCCTTCATGTACCCTTGATAATTTATAAATTATTATTATTTTGTCATATCTCATATTGTCTGATGTCTTCCTTCACGCAGTTTTTTGTTGTCCATACCCCTGGAAAGAGGTTATATGTAGATCATTATTATAGGTCCCCCCTTTCTACCCTACCTTCCTTCCACCCTCCCAGTATTGCCACTCTCACCTCCAGTCCTAAAAGGATCATCTATCCCGGATTCCCTGTGATTCTGGTTCTTATCTGTATCAGTATAAATCCTCTGGTCTAGCCAGTTTTGTAAGGTAGAATTGGGATCATGATAGAGTAGGGTGGGGTGGGAGTGGGAGTGGGAGTAAGCATTTAAGAACTAGAGAAAATTGTCTGTTTCATCGTTGCTACACTGCACACTGACTGGCTTGTCTCCTCCCCATAATGATTCTTTACAGTTGCCTACAAATGAGCTTTGAGTCCCCAATCTGCACTCCATCTCATTCACAATGATATTTTTGTTCTTTAATGACTGATATCTGATCCCTTTGACACCTCATGGTCATATAGACTGGTGTGCTTCCTTATGGGCTTTGTTGTTTCTGAGCCAAAGAGGTGCTTGTTTACCTTCAACCCTTTAAGACCTTTAAAATACTATATCTTTTTATAGCCAGGCACCATCAATTTTCTTCACCATATATGCTTATGCACACATTTGTCTTCAATGATCACATCAGGTAGTTGAGCATCATGGAATGCCAATTTAATAGAACAAAGTGTTCTTGCATTCAGGGAGTGCTTGAGTGGAGGCCCAATATCCATCTACTGCTACCTTAATACTAAACCTATAAATATATAAGTGTAGATCTATTTCTCCATCATCATATAAAATATATTTACATATATACATGCCTATATTTAGACCTCTACAATAGTCTTAGCTTTCTGCTTTTTTCCTCTATTTCCTTTTATGTGCCTTTTGTCCCACTATCATGCTCAACCTTCATTTGGGTTTCAGTGACTTCTCTTAGTTACATTGCCCTGGATCAAGCCCTACCAGGACTCCTACACCTCTTTGCCATTATTTTTGATCACTTGTTGTTCTCTTGATGTTAGAATTAATTTTGACTCATGAGGACCCTACGTAGTATTTCCCAAACTGTAGGTCTTGAGCAGAATGGATCAACTTTCTCTCATAGAATGGCTAGTGAGTTTGAACTGCTGGCTCAGTGGTTGACAATCCAGAATATACCTAAAAGTACCACTAGGGCTCTGACCAAGAAAAAAAAACACAACAAACTCCAAATTCATTGCCATAAAGTCTATCCTGACTTGGTAAGTGTTATGGGGTGAGAAGATCTCATTTTACACCTGTAGACTTGTTGGTGGTTTCAAACTGCTGATCTTGCGTTACCCACCCAGTGTGTTAACACCACACCAGTAAGGTTACCAAAGGGGACACATACCTTCATTTTGGAAGGAAGATGTGGAACAATCAAAGAAAATATAGAATAAATTAAGGATATTTAACTGAAGGAAAGAGAACTTCAGATGATGTCAAAGGGAATGTGTTCAGTTGTCTGAAAAACCTCAAGTGGAAGAAGACTTCAATGTCTGCTTTCTTATTCCAAAGTCCAGAACTCAGACCAATGAGTTAAAGATACAGGGGGTCTGGCCTAAGTTCCAAAGAAAATAAAAAATAAAAATAAACTGCCAACCATTACACCTTTATTCATGGCACAGACTTTGATTTCTCCAGTGTTTGAAAATATCAAAAGAACTCTCTAATCGCTAGAACTGCCTATCAGTGGTACTTAAGCTTGATAGAGAAAGGAGTGCTCCACCACTAGTGTAATCCAGCAGATCATGGGTAACAGTAAGGGGCTCAGCTTTGAGAAATCTTATTTCAGCTTCTTTTATGGTCTTCTGTCTCTGGAATTGGGGTGACCACATGATCAGAATAGGAAGACACTCCCTCTCTAAGTATTTCTCTCTTTGCTGCAAAGTTTTGCTCCTCTAAACAAGAAAAAAGGCTCATTTCTCTCTAACTCTAAATAGAGTCTCACTCATGGATGCCTAGGGATGGTCGACTGTGAATGCCCTATCTCAGGTCTTGCATAGCTGACTTTTCATGATCCATCACAAGGTCATTCTAAGTGTCTCTGATTGACTTGAACTGCTGACTTATGGGTTAATAGCTGAGTATGTTAACCATTTATACAACCCATGATGTCCTATGTCTCTCTAGAAGAGTTTAATTAAAATTTACATACTCTTTAAAAGGTTTCTAATTAGAAACATTCAGGGTAAATATTTCATCGGTTGTCAAAAAGGAAGAAGGGCCTTTGGGAATGGAATGTGAATTAGCGAAACCATATAATGTCTGAATGGGAAGGCGGAGCAGGGGAAATGCAGGTTCTCTCATGGAAAGGCTCTTTTCGCCCAACTTATTTTGTAATTATTTAATTTTACAAATGATTAATCATTTTCTTGTGCCTCTGAAAAGAATGAGTTTGCAAGGGCAGAGAAAAATAGTGTTTTAGCATCTTGGAACTTACCCCGTCACTCAAATTTTAAGTTTCTCTTCTTCCCATAACCTAGGGTAGGGGGACGAAGTGTTTTATCATCATTTGTTCTCTTTATGAGTGTATTCATACTGTTGGAATCCACTCTCAGTCTTTGATTTTCTTTTTAGACAAAAGTTCTCTTAATTGTTCTCATTACTCTGCATATGACAATTCCCCTGTTCCTGTGATTAATTTAGAATCCAACAAACATTTATTATCTACCTTCTCTACTGAAAGCACTGGGCATGACACTGTAGCATGAGAAGAAAAGATATTTTCCTTGGCATTTTTTTTTATGAGGTGGTAGTAGACCTGAATGAGATAAAATATTTAAAGTGATATGTCCTGGTGTGTAAAAGGTATGCCACAAATATTTTCCATCATTCATGAGGTAACTTCTACCTCCCTTCTAATGAAGATGAAATCATGAAGACCGATTCTTCACTAAGACTGAGTCTTCACATAAATTAGGTACCCCTAGAGCAAATAGGTGGAAGCACTTGGTATTGAACTTAGGTGTGTTTCATTCCAAAGTTTACATCCTTTCTATTGCGTATGACTTCCTCTAGTTTTCTGACTTTCAGTGGAAATACAAAGAAACACTATGTGATTTAAAAATGAATTAGGAGTGGGGATGAGCCCCGGTGGCATAGTGGTTGTGCGCGGGACTGCAACCCACTGGGATGAAGGTTCGATTCCAGGTCCACGGAGCAAAGGCTGGGCCTCCTACTCCCACCACCTGAGGGCAGTGATGCCCCCCAAAACAAAAATGAATTGGGAGAGTTAAATGTACTGGTAGAAAATGAAGATAGTTTGTAGTAAAGCAAATAAAAGATTAACCAGGAAGGAGTTTATCAGTGTAAACCCAGAAGCCACTTTTGGTGGGCAGCAGAGCTATCCGTATGCACAGTCCGAGGCATGGCTCTTTCTGGCCTCACATATAAAACGATGGAGTTGATGCACAGTTGCATCTCCATTACCCTATCTGTTCTCTTCGGAGGTATCAGCACTACATGAACCCAGTATGTCTGAGATTTCAGCCAGAGCCTTTTCCGTACACATTCACATGCAAAAGTGCATGGCTCTGCTTTGAAATGACTCGGGTTCTTTTGCTTCCACCTCTATCATCACCTATGTGAACTCAATTCATGGTTAAGAAAAGAAAATAGAGAACAAGGTGATGGATAAATTATAAGTTTAGGGATGTGAAAAATCAAACTGTGGAAATGGCATGTCTTAAACTACAAACAGAATGATTATGCACATTTCCCAATAACTCATTAACCAAAATTATAGAATGGGATGTGAGCTCATGTGCCCAAAGGTTGGTTATGATGCTTCCAGATTTAGAACAGCAGATAATAACTGTCCTTCCACCAGATAAAGAATTGACACAACTTTTTGATGTAGTCACTGACAATGTTGGTGATAAAAAGTCAACTGAACACCTGGGGAAAGAAGACCAGACTCCTTCTAAGAAATCCACACAGTAGAGAACATCTCTGGACTTACAACAGTCCTTCCAACCAGGAGAAGACGTGATGTGGTTGCCTGAACTTCCCTCCCTAGGTGGAGGATGGTTTTATTTTCTAAAGGAGCAACTAGAAGGAAAGTAGTTTCCATGTTGCCGTATTTGGGGATGAGTGATTTACTTAGCATCCATTGTCATGGCAGTATCAAAGAGAGATACAAACATGACCTGTATACTTCAATCTTTGCACTGTTATGTTCACCCTGGGAGCCTCTGGACAAAGCAAAAGTCAGCCTCTGATCTTCCAAATAGGAATAAGATTAACAAGACCTACTTCTTTGTGTTGTTATGAAGATTAAATGAAAATGTTTATTAAACATGCTTTATAGTCTTTTTATTAGTGTTCCTCATTGCTATCAAGATGACTTTGACCCACAGAAACCCCATGTATACAGATTGGAACAGCTTCACTGGGTTTGCAAGACTTTGATATTTCATGACCAGATTGCCAAGTCTGTCTTCCAAGATGCCACCATGGAGGTTAAAGCTGCAAAGTCTTTAGTGGGGTTAATGGTAAAGTGCTTACCTGTTTGTATCCTTCAGGGATCATTTTATGTTCTTCAAAGACCTCCAAACTCACTGCCGTTGTGTCAATTCTGGTGTAGAGTGACCCTACCAGACAAAATAGAACTACCACTGTGGGTTTCATAAATTGTTAATCTTTATGAGAGTAGAGAGCGTGTCCTAGTATACATTAAAAAAAAACTATAATAGATATTGGAGCCTAGATGGCACTGTTTGGTAATCATTGAACTGGTAACCTCAAGTTCAGCAGTTCAAACGCACTAGCTAGCCACTCCATGCAAGAAAGATGAGACTATCTTCTCCCATGAAGATCTGTAGTCTCAGAAACCCTGTATATGATCACCATGCGTTAGAATCAACTGAAGGCAATGTTTGGGTGGTTTTGGGTTGTTGTTGTTATAATAGGTATTGGTATTTATTGTTATATATTTCAGATAAACTGAATCTCTGCTTCTTTATTGTGTATACCTTTATCGTATCCAATGGCTCAGACTCATACCCGACACTTTTTAAAAAGTTGTTTCTGATTTAGTTCCAGTTCATATAATGGCTCAAACATCAGTATAACATTTCATTTGTTCATTCAACAATGCATTTAAAAAAAAATCAATTGCCTCCCAGTTGATTCTGACTCATAGAGACTCCAGCTATGCCAGAGTAGAATTATGTTCCATGGGGTTTACAATGGGCATGGCTTTTTGGAAATGTATCACCAGGCCATTCTTCTGAAGTACCTGTCGTTGGAATTGAACCTCCAAACTTCTAGGTTATAGCTGAATGCTTAACTGTTTGTACTACCCAGTAACCTAAACCCAGTCTTACTGAAGGATCATTATGAGCAAGAAATGAAAAACAGAATGGGAACAAAATCTTGTACCTACTTTCAAATAGGTTATAGTCTCCCTGTTGGCCACTTTCTTTAACCAGAACTTATTTTTGTGATATATGTGTGTGTTTACCTTTTTGTTCACAACAGACTTGTAAGTTCTTTGAAAGTAATACTTTGTCTTACGATTTTTCCCCTCATTCTAATCTTCAACATGAAGGAAAACTCAGTAATATGGATTTTTTTGAGTCATACAACCCCACTGTGAAAAAACACATCATGTATAGACCCAGAAGAATCCTAGTGCCTGAAGGACACACATTGACAGTCTGACTCCATCACTCTGTCTAACCATGCCACCACCATCAAGTTGTAGCTATTCATTTTCTCCCTAAAGGTTCTGAAGCTCCCTATTAATTGGGGGAAGAGAAAATAAAACAATAGATATCACTTTATAGTCTTTGACCTAGAAAAAAATTAAAAATGTATTTAATAGCACAGCATTTTGCCCAAAGTATCCAGAAAGAGGAATATTCACACATTTCAGGTAGGATATTGATTGGTGATTGGCCTTCCATTTGTAAGTATCTCATAAAAATAAAACCTACATGCTAGTAATTTTGCTTCTTGTATCACCCCTACAGAGGACTCTTTATTGCATTCAAGGAGCCATGTGTAAGAGGGTTACAATGTAAGAACAGCCAAAATGTAGTTCTCAGCTATCCTAAAAGGACAAGGGAAAATAAAATGTGACTTATTCGTATAACAAGATACTCCACACTAGTAAAATAAATGAGCAAGACCTAACTCCCAAACCAAAATATAGAGTTGAAACAAGTTGCTGAAATATACCGGGAATGTGATACTATTTATGTAAATATATTGAAATAGTATGTATTATGACCACTTGTCTGTCACCACTACTTGCCTGTCATTTTGCCGTTGTGTGGTGATGTTCTTGTTGCTGTGATGCTGGAAGCATTTAAAATACCAGCAGGGTCACCCAAGGTGAACAGGCATTAGTGGAGAATCCAGACTAAGAACAGACTACACAGAAGAAATAGGCTGTCTACCTCTAGGAGATTAGCAACTAAAAATTCATGAATAATACTGGACCATTGACAGATCTAGTGGTGGACGATGAGCCCCTCAGATTGGAATGTACTCAAGATATGACGGAGGAAAAGCTGTCTCCTCAAAGTGGTCAATCATAAAGGCACAGAGAGTGTAAAGCATTTAGGACCTTCATTTGCTGATGTGCTTCACTCAAAATGAGAAGTAGCTGCAAACATCTATTAATAATCACAGTGTAGCCTCTATGAAATAAGGCCCTCAGTAAGTTGCATCAGCGAAGTGACTACCGTATTTTGTTTTATTGTACAGAGGGTCAGTATGAGTCAGAACTGACTTGACAGTACCCCAATAGCAATGGACATGGTTTCTGGGGGAATGCCTGGGTGATTGAAACATGCTGTGCTCCTTGCTGAAAGACTAGAGGCTGGAGTCTACTCAAAAATACCTTGGAAGAAAGGCCCAGTGATCTACTTCCAAAATACCAGTCAGTGAACATTTTGGAAAACATTTCTCCTCAGAGTTGACTCAACAGCAACTTGTTTGCATTTGTTTGGTACTTTTTATGGATGTCTCTTCATGAAGTTAAATTATCCAAGTACATGCTATCATTAATCTTAGAATTGTTGATATCTCTGAGAAGAAGGACAGATAGAATGGGGTACTAAGCTTTCTAGGAGTACTTAAAGGAAATCAGGAAAAATTGCAGTGGAAACAAAGACTGCTGCTATAGCCTTTTTTGTATATTTGAATTACTTGGTATTTTTAAACTTTTAAAGAATTATTAGGTTAAGAAATAGTAACAGATAGAATATTGAGTATCTGCAAAATATTATCAAATATTGATTTCCATTCTAAGAACTCGAAGGCTCATCAAGAATCTAGTCCAGGTTTTATTATGATGATTAGTTTAAGTGGGTAGTGGGAGCAAGGCAAAGAGGAAAGAAAAGGGACTTTGGATTCTCCACCACTCTTTACATACCATGTGATTCTTGACACATTAGTAAACACTATGATTCAGGTTTACTCAAGTATAAAATTATATCTACCATAAAGTTGTACAGAGTTGCTTGATGGTGCTAATGGTGAGCATATTAAGAAGATAACTGCATGGTTGATGGCTCAAGTCTATACATACACACCTCAGAAGAAAAGGCTGGTGATCTACTTGTAAAAAGTTATCGACCAAAACTTTAGAGTGCGCAATTCTAATTGATGTATGTGGATCATTTTGAGTCAGAATCAACTCAATGACAATGAGACAGTGGTTAAGGGATATAAGATGAGGTATAAAGCAAATACTCAATGAATGTTAGTGTTATTCACTAGCAAAGTGTGTCTCTTTAAAGAAATGCAGTATGTATATGGGTGATTTCTGTGTGTATAAAATCTTTTTGTATGCAGTAATTTGTCTACTGGCCTTCTCTTTTGGCCGAACTTATGCTTCATTAGTTTTCTCATAAAAATGGATTATCTTCCCTTAGACATCTCTGCACTTTGTGCAGTTCTTCAGTTGTTTTTGATGGTGCCCCAAGTCACAATTGGTGACTCCATATACAACAGAACTATATATTGACTCACCTAGCACCATACCCATGGTCAATTACATATCAGACTACTGTAAATCATGGTCATTTTTATTTTAGAAGAAGTCTCTACTCTTTTCTTCCTGGTAATTCTTAGTCTGGAATCTCCACTGAAATCTGCAAAACAATTTAACAGCATACAAGTCTCCAGTAAAAGACAGGTGGTGATTTTGCATGAGGTCTAGGAACCAGAAATCCAGCTTAGTTACCTACATGGAAGGCAAAATTTTACCAGTTCCCCTAAGCTAATACCTATTCCAGTTGAAGTAATTCTAACTCCTACCAAATCAAGTGGCTAGAGTACAACTTCCTCACAAGGTAGACACAAACTGCCTTGTCTTTGATCTACAGACTGATGGGATCAAGCTACTGAATTTTCAGAAAATAGCTGATTGATGTAACCTCTACATCACACAGGGTCCTCACATGCTCTCGTACACCTTTTTAGTTTCAAGAAATGGAAAGTAGATAAGGTGTCTGGGATAAGATGGTGATCCGGTGGGCGACATTGAAGGTTGGCACTGAGGCATTTGTGTACCTCACTCCTTGTTTGCTCTCCTTGCTGGCTTTCTTGCGTGGACACATTCAACTCCGGGCTGTTTAGTCCATCCAAGATCTTGCCAAATGGTGATCCCTCCTTGACCTGTCTCAGAGAGAGAGGGTAGAGGAGTACAGAGAGAGGAGAAGAGAGAGAGGAGGGAAGGGAGATAAACTAATTCTTGGCCTATTTTTTTTTTTTGGCTTCTCTGGGTCCTGTTCCAATAATGCTAGAACATATTTCAGGAATGAAGTATTAGCATTTCTGCGGCCTGTGGCACAATTTGGCGGCATGCAGGCAGTCAAGGGTCATTTTCCCTTGAAGGTTAAATGATGACCTTAGTCAATGTTAAGCTAGTGCTTGTTTAAATTATTTCCCCTGGCTAATGAACCATGTGGCAAATTACTTGATAGCTTTCACAACCTGGGGTGGTCAGAACTGGTCATCTAGAAGTTGTGTTGAACTGTAGATGCATTTGTCCCAAAGGTTGTGTACCCTTCTTGGGTTTCCCACTAATAGGAGTGTAATCATTTTCAAGACAAACGTGGTACTCCCCATCCTTGGGAATTGCCCTAAGCTTTCCTAATCACTCTTAGGTCTGTTGATATGTTATATGTCAGGGAATGATTGGGATTTCTCTCTCCTCCAATCCTGAGAAACTGACCACAGGTGAGGTGAGGTATCCTCCCTTGAAGTGTTTTTTAAGATGAACAAGTGAGAGTGTTGTATATGGTTTTTATGGATGCTAGACAGGCTCAATCCCTTATTGCTTGGAAGATTGCATTAGATTACATGGCATTTGAACAGAAATATGACTTTATTTTAGTATTTATCCTTATAGTAGTGTATTTATCTTTTTGTAATTGGTCAACTGTATTCAGTGTAATGGTTTAAAGGTCCATCCATGTCGTGAGGGGTTTTATGGTCTCATCACTGTATTCCATAGCAATCCATTGTGTGTACATACCAGCATTTCTTTATTCATTCTTCTACTAATGGGTATTCAGACTGTTCCAGCTTCTTTCTTTTGTGAACTGTGCTACAATGAACATGGGAGAGCATCCCTCCATCTGTATTCTATCTCATACTTCTTTGGGGTGTATGCCCAAAAGACATATTGCAGGGATTATGGTACCTTTATTCCCAGTTGTTTTAGGTAGCTCCATATCACTTCTATAATTGTTGTATGTGGAACAGAAAGATTTCTCCCTAGTTATCTCCCCCAAATATATGCCTAATTTAAGCTGCCTTTGATACATGTGGCATATGACTACACTTGGAGGTTAGCCAAAGTAGGTCAGGGGCTACTAAGTCTTAGTAGGTAACCAGACACCCTGCATTTTAATAATTTGCCCCTTGTCCCGCAGCATTTTAAAATTAAATAAATATTTTACAATACTATTTTTGAATTCTATGAACATTTTTGCTCCAAATTTTTAATCAAGAACCCCACTCCCCCAGTCAATGGTACCCCACTTAAAATCTAGTCACTTTATTAAGCTATTAGCTATCCATAACAATCAGACTGTGTAGCCTGTCCAACTCTAAATTAGGTCCACTCCCTTCTGATAAGCATATCAATAGAGTACTTCTTTGTAGGAGACAAAGAGGTCATTTCCACACAAAGACAATCAAGGCTAGGCAGCCATCAGGACACTTAGGTCGGCCCATCTTGTCACAGGGGAACTGCACACTTCCTATTACATGCACACCCCTAGCTCATCCCCTTCCTGTGAATGAACAAGCCTTTCCTGTGACTGATGTCCTTAACTGTAATTAGGGGCCTTGCATGGCTCCAAAAAGTATATAAAGCTTGGACACAATTAAGAGGCCCCCACTCTCTTACACCCCTCTGCCCTGGACATTCCCTCTCCCTGCTCCCTCATATAATCCCTTTCCCCCATTCACACTCTCTCCACATGGGTCACCTAATAGACTGACATGAGCATGAAAAGTGTCTATTATTCCCTTCTTTCTCATGCTCTCTAGTACCGAGAAGGGGATGAGGCTCTCTGATGTTGCAGTTGCAGGGTCTGAGTCAGGATATGGCTTGTGAGAACAAAGATCCACCTCCTGGAACACTGAGGGAAGAGGCTGTACAGACAAAGCCCTGATAAGTTCTGTGAAGGGGCTGTGTCCTTCAAGTAGATAAGTTCTGTGAAATGCCAGAGGAAGGGTTTACAAAGTTCACCAGTTGTCCATCTCTTTCTTAGTGAGGCTGATGCAAAAAGGGTGCAATGGGCTGCCTGGTCCAGGGGACTGCCTGGTTCGACCCTGGCCCATACATATAAGAGATCCAATCTCTCCTTGCCCTTTCCAGCAATTGTCATTCTATTTTTTTTTTTTTGAGTTGGGCTATTATTGTTACCATCCTTACTTTTTTTAAAAACATTTTATTGGGAGCTCTTACAACTCATACAAGTCGTACTTACTGATACCAGGGAGTTAGGTGGAAAGAGGATGCTTTGAGAGTGATAATGACAACAAATATGCCATCCTTACTTCTAAGGAACATTATGGCTGTATTTATTTCAAGACAGTTCTGCTTTTCCTTTTGGCAATCCAAGGTATATTCAATATTCTTGGCCTGAACCATAATTCAAATGTACACATTCTTCTTTGTTCTTCTTTATTATCCAGTTTTTGTATACATTTAATGTGATTGAAAATAATTTGGTCAGATGGGACAGGATCAGAGAAAGATAGGCCATCTAGATAAGGAAGACCCTTATCATAAGGTTTTAAAGCTAAGAGTATGTTGATATACAGAACTTTAAAAGTGAGAGGGGAGGTCAATGGATGGCTAATAGCACATCAATACATCATAATTATAGGTGGAATTACTGAAATGGTCTATGAATGGAACACAAACATTGTGGTACACCGAGGATCTTAGAAGAATGGTCCAGGGCCTTCCCAAGGCAGTTAGCACTTGAATTATAACTATGCCACCTCAAGTACAGTGATTTCCATCCTGAAGTTGTCTACTAAATCTCTTGGCACAGATCAATGAGTGCTATCAGTTCTACATCAGTTCATTGAAAGATTTTTATTGGTATTTTATCAATTTCTAGACACCGCCTTGCCGCCCCAATGCCTTCAGTGCTGCTTGGAATTTTCTCTTTACTATCATTAGTTCTTGAAATGGTTGGATGTCAACCAATTCTTTTTGGAACACTGACTATGTTTTTCTTCCAACATCTTTAGCTGCTTCCTATAGCCTTCTACATGTTTTCCCATAAACATTCAATGTTTTCCCGTAAAATACTTCAATATTTTAACTTGAGGCTTCAAATTTTTCTTCAGTTCTTCTAGCTCCCGAAATGCGCAGGGTGTTCTCTCCTTTTGGCTTCCTAATTCCTGGCCTTTCCACGTTTCATTATAATACTTTACTTTTTCTTTTGGCGCTGCCATTTGAAATTTTCTCTTAGAGCTCTTCTTCATTTCTTCCATACACTATAACTACTCTGTAATCAAAAGCAAGTTTCAAAGTCTCTATTGACTGACACCCATGTTGATATTTCCTGTCATTTTAGTGACCTTTTGTTTTCTTAATGTTTAATGTTCTTGATCTTATCCCAACATACATCTAGTTTCATCACACTCAATCTGTTCTTGAGATATTCTCTCAATTGAGATGTATGTATTCAAGGTTGTATTTTGGCTCTAGTGGCCTTGTTTCATATTTTTTTCAGCTTTAACCTGAACTTACATATGTGCATTTGATAGATGTTCGTTCCCTGTCAATGTTTTGTTTGATAATATTGAGCTTCTCATTTGTCTTTTCCCATAGAAGTAAGGATTTGGATTCCTGTGAATTCAATCTGGTGAGGTCCACCTACTTACTCACAGCTTATGTTTTGGAGAAAAGTCATTGATCTTGTCATATTCTATCATGAAATTTTGAGTTTTATTTCTATCACCAGAGCCGTGTTTTCTAATTGTTGATCCATACTCTTTGTTTCGTTTCTGTATTCCAATCAACAATGATTATCAATGCATCTTGATTGTGCATTTGATCGATTTCAGACTGAATAAATTCAAATTCTTCAATTTTTTCACTACTGGCTTTGGGAGTTGGTGTATAAATTTGATTAATTATTGCATTAGCTGGTCTTCCTTATAGGCATATAGATATCCTATCACTGACAGTGTTGTACTTTTAGATAGAAATGTTCATTTTAATTATGAGTATGTTGTCATGCCTCTTAAATTTGTCATTCTTGACATAGAAAAGCACATGTTTATACAAATCAAAATAATCAATACTGGCCCATTTTAGTTAACTAAAGCTTAGGAATACTGCCTCCCTACTCACATATAACCATGATTCTTCTGCTGCCTCAGTTATCTGATTAAATCAGAGAAAGGTAATTATTTTATCAATTTTGTATTTTTATCCCATACTGGTTTACATGTGATATTCTTTTAGTGCTCTTTCTATATTCTAGGTGGAAGCTGGAAGTCTTATAACTCATTTTTACTTTACAAAAGTATCCATCCATGAAAGATTTAAAATTTAATACTAAACAATGACTATAAGAAAGTTGCTTCTTCACTCCAGTTTATACCATCCTGAGCCAACTTAAATTATTATTCTGTGCTACTCTTGAGTCTGTTACATAGCTTTTTTTATTAGCTCCAAATTTACATCTTTCAAACCCCAAGTCCTATGATGGCAGATTTGGTGACTAAAAGTACTTTATACCCACTTGACTCTAAATTTTAATCATATAATTTTAGCAGTCTCATTAGAACTTGATCCGCATGACATACAATTCAGTAATATAAACCAAACTCATGGCCATCAAGTCAATTCCAACTCATAGCGTCCCTCTAGGGTTTCGAAGATGGTGACTCTATAGTGGTAGAAGGCCCCATTGGAGTGGCTGGTAGTTTCAAACCGCTGACCTTGCAGTTAATGGCCCACTTCATAACCACTCCACCACCAGATCTACTGGTTAATTATGTCTTTTTAAAAATTCATATGCTTCTGACTTTTTATTTATTGACCTGAGAAAGGCAGAGGGGTACTCTTTTGACTATTTTAGCATAGTATTATTTGGGGTCTTTTTTAGATCTCAGGCAGAGTTATCAGGGGAAAGACACGATGTGGTGATATATTGTATAGGTCACAGAAGAATTTGACAATCAAAACTCTGTTGAAAGTCATTGAATTCCGGATCATCTGAAGTACTTAAACTTGTTTGTGGGAAAGGTTCCTACATCATGCAGACTATTAAACCACTGACTTGAATATTCTTCTGATTCTGACATTCTTTGTCCTCTAACAGGAGGTATGGCACATCGCACTACTGAGGTAGTTTCTAAGGTGGCGGTGTGTACAAAGGTCTAAAACAAGAGCAACAAATGGAGTCTGTTTTCAAACACTGTGCGATTGATGAACCTTTTTGGTCCTTTTGGTCCTTTTGGTTGTGATGCCACATTCAGATGATGTATTAGTAACTTCAGGCCCATTTTCTGAGTTGTGCTAGACAGTTTGTATCTGTCTTCTGATTCTTTGCTGCCGAATGACCACGTGCTTTGTCTCAGTTCTAGCAGCCTCAATATGTTGCATGTCTGGGATCTGCCTCGAGCCAAAAGATTTTGAAAAATGGGAAATCCACCCAAGATTACTCCTGTCCTCCATGTATTAAGTTTTTCCCAGGGTCGGCTTTTTCTTCTTTCTTAATTTATCACTCCTCTTCCTTCTTACCCTCCCTTTTCTCTTTCCCTTCTGCATCATAAGGTATATTTGTTTCATGTCTCTTTCTCACCAGAACACACGCTCTATGCAAGCAAAGACCACATCTCTTTTTCCTCCCACAGAATGCTGAGGGAATGGCACTAGATTTAACTGTACTGTCTAGCTCCCATTTGTGACACCAGACCCTTGTGCTAGTCCGGGTAAACTAGAGAAACCATTAATAGAAAAGCATATGGATATAAGGGGATGGTTTATATATAATAGAAATAGGACATTAAGAAAGCATCCCAACCCAGTCCAGTTCAAAATCATAAGTCCGATATTAGCCCCTATGCCCGATATCAGTCTATAAAGTCTCCTTCTGACTCACGAAGGCCCAGGCCAGTGGGTGCATTATCCCCAGTCCCAACAGGGGTCTCCCCATGGCTCCTCGCTTCCAGGGCTCAGGGTCCATCAACAGCATCCAGTGGTGATAGAAGCAACTCAGCACTTCCAGGGATCTCCATGTGGCTTCTCCAGCTTCAGAGATCTGGTTCCATCAGGGTAAGGCCATGTGGCTTCTCCTCCAGCTCTCTCAGCTCCTCCAACACTGCCATCTTGTCTGTAGTTCATTGTCTCTGAGACGAACTAGAGAGCTTCTCATCTCCACAAGGGAAATATCACTAGATGTCCCAGAAGTCTCAGGATTAAGCCATGCCCACAGGAAGCTCTCATTGGCTACTCAATGGCTATCTCCAGATTAACAGGCTAGACTCCACCCCTATATCTCAATGATGAAATTGACATCAAGCACATGGCTGTTACACAGTTGAATCCAGCACAATCCAGGTTACAATGATTTCTCTGCTTGCTACTAGGGCTGGCTTTTCAGGCTCTTATCTTTGGCTAGAGTGGATCTGCCAGTTGTTTGGTTTGACTATATAATTTGCAGGTGGGTTTGGGGCTCCCCCTGGCCTTCACAGCTGCCTACAAATTGGGTGTTCATAATTTTAAATTGAATACATTTCTCTTCACTATATTTGAATTTTGTAAATGACATCATTAGATCACAGAAGCTAGTGTGTTTCTTTTGTGTGGACTTATTTGATTCCTCTCTTGGATGTCTGCTTGTTTGAATACAAGGCTTTAAAACCCCAGACATTATTTCCATTGATAGTGGGGCACCATCTGCTCTCTTCACCACACTTTTCTGTAGTACCCTTCAGTGGTCATTTCATGAAGGTGAGTATCAAAAGGGGCCTGATATAAAAAACTTATTGTTCTTCACAGATTTTCTATTTTTATAGCAATTACCACTCTCAGAAAATCACTTTTCTACCCATTTATTAGGTTATTATAATCTGTTTATTCTTGCTAGAATTTAAACTCCACACAGCCAAGAATTTTTTTCCACTGATGTTCAACTTATATATCGTAGACCAATAACAAGATCATAGTCAATGCAAAGAAATAACCCCATAGTTTAACACAAATTAAATACATAAAATTAAAACTGCTTCCTGAAAAAAAAAGCATAAAATTTTAAATTCCTTACTCCTCAGATGTAAATATTGGTCTGAGTCACTAAAAGAGGGAATAAAAGTAGAATTAAAGTGGACTAGGAGTCTTTTGTGATGTACAAGTTCATTTCAAACATTTTAAAAGCATCCTAGTTAATGCCTGCAGTGGATTAATTACTCAAACCAAACCTGCAGCCATTGAGTTGATTCCAATTTAGAGTGACCCCATGGAACTGTGGTTCTCAAGCTTCCTAATGCTTCGACCCTTTAATGCAGTTCCTCATTTATGGTGACCTCCAACGATAAAATTATTTACATTGCTTCTTCATAACTATAATTTTGCTACTGTTATGAATCGTCAAGTAAATATCTAATATGCAGGATGTATTTTCATTGTTACCAATTGAACATAATTAACATAATTAAAGCATAGTGATTAATCACAAAACAATGTGTAATTACATATTGTGAAATATTTATGTTTTCTGATGGTCTTAGGTGGCCCTTGTGAAAGAGTCACAGGGTTGAAAGGTTTCAACCAAAAACTTGAAAACCGCTGCCATAGAAGGTTTCCAGGAGTATAAACTTTTGAGAGGAGAGAGCCTTATTCTTTTTCCATGAAATGACTGGTGGGTTTGTTCTCCTAATTTTGTGATTGTCAGCACACACATACAAAAATATGTCTGCCTGAAATTACCTAGTGGGGAAATGTTTGTTTTTCCCACAGATTATAATTAAATCAAGAATCTTGTGGTGAAATGATCATGAATGGAGGTGGTCCCTAAATCCAATGACAAGGTCTTAGAATAGAATGGAAAACAGTTATAGAGACCCCCCAGAAAAGATTGTAAGAAAATGGAAGGAGAGTTTGTCATTATACTCTCACAGCTCAAGAAATGCGTGGAATTATCAAAAGCCTGAAGAAGCAAGAGAGGACATCTCCTTAGATTCTTTGAAGGGTGTATGACTCGCTGCTTGATTCTAGACTTCTGATCTCTAGGACTGTGAGATAATAAATTTATGTTGTTTTAAGCCACTGGGTCTGTGATAATTTATTATGGAGTCATGGGAAACTATTACATAACCTCATATGCATTTGTGCAATGAACACATGAATGTGCAAGCCCTGCTAATACTGATACAACTTTGATTTGAAATAATTATTCTGCTTTCCATCTTGTATTAATGTGAATAGATCTGACATTTAAGAGGTGTTTGAATTTTGTATGTCGTATATATTGCATCAGAAATCTATGATTTCTGGGTATTTTCAATCATTATACTTAAAAGCACATGCTTTTACTTGATCCCCAAATAGTTGTTTTCATTCTAACCTTGAACAGTGTACCAAGAATGAGTTAGAAAAATTGTTCTTCAGCCATATATGTGAGCCTCTATTGGTCTTTAGCTTTGAACTATTCCAATGTTGTTTCCTCCCTGAGTCCCTTCTGCTATATTTAAACTGATTCTCTGTTATTGTATTTTTGGTGGAGTCAGAATCACAAGCGTCCCTGTAATCACCCTTCTTATGCTTGACAAGGGTAATTTTGTCTCCCCCCAGGCCCATACTGGGTCCATGATGCAGTCTGGTACTAACTGTTGGTTCCTTGTCAGAAATGGAAGGTAAATCCAATTGAAAAGACCCTTCCTGTGTAGTGTATCTTCCAAAACATCCTCCGGTCTCTATTACATCTTTTGGAGGCTGCCAGATTCTCAGCAGGAAGAGAGGAAGCTGGGACAGCATTTCTGTAGCAACAGAAGGTGCCATTAGTAGAAATATATCATCTCCTGGTGACATTAGCAATAGCAGAGTCTTGGTCCTGTCCATTCTTTTACCAGAGTAAGAATGGAGTCCTCAGAGGCAGAGGCTTCCGGTAACAGCATCTCCATCATTATAAAACATAGTCCCAGAGTCCCAGCGCAGCTACCTCTACTCAGCTGCAGTGAGAGCTTCAGGGAGTTTATTTAAGGCATTGATCTTTTACAAGTTCCCCTGTGCTCCCTAGATTCCAGAACTTCTCTGGTAAAGGGTTTGGGTAGGATGGCAGCAAGTAGCAAATCAGTGCCCTTCATTTGAGTTGAATCGGCTCCTCCATTGGTTTCTCACTAGATTTTGTTTCAAAGGAAACCCATTTTACTAGTTATTGCCACCACACCCACACAAGGAAACCTTCCTCCCTGGCTCTGGTTCTTAATGGGATCTGTTAGTGCTGTTACATTCCTTTGACCTTTAGTCCTAAAGGTGGTAGCAACTTCACACACACACACACACACACACACACACACACACACACCCCTTGCTTATTTCAGGGTGTTTCAATATGATGCCTATGGTCCTTGTTTTTAAATAGTTCTTTCTTTAACGTACTTTCATCTGAACCATTTGTGATGCACTCTGGTTCCTGCTGGAACTCTGTCCTGGGAAGTTTCTCTTCTCAGGAAAAGAATCTTTGCTAGACAAAGATTGAGCCAGATTTAGTCAGTCTCTACCTTGAGAGATGTCTTGTCGTCCAAAGTATAAGGCAGAGTTACTGCTTAGTCAGAAAGGAATTGTAGAAGAAATGGATACTAGATAGAAATATGGTAGTTTTATCTCTGCTTATTCAAAGATTTTTTAAATCCCATCCTCTAAATGCCTCATCACTTGACACTGGAAAGGGTGAGCTCTTGCTTGTCGTCAGAGATATCTGATACTGCTGACCAATTTAAAAAAATCTGTCATCCGAAAGTCACTTGGGCACCTTTCTATCCTGGGCACAACTCTGGTGGAAACGTGCCAAGACTTAGTCTTGTCCGTTCTTCCTTAGTAATTTCATCCACAACCATCATTTCAATGACACTTACGTGGACTCAGGGATGCATCTTGCCCCATATGAGTGCTTTCAAGGCCCCTCACCTCTTCATTTCTGGAGATGATTCTATTTCAGAGGCCAGCCGAGATTCAAATCTGAAGCCTTCAAATGAACCAATCCCAGACTTCAGCCAGGTTTTTTTCTCATCGCTTCTCAAATCTATCCACTTTAATTTTTTTACTACCATATTTCAAACCAAATGATGTTTATTGTTCCTTTTTTTTTAATTCTAGACTTCTGTCATGGTCTCTAAGCTTTATAATCTACCCTTCTCATTTCATGGAGTCATCTTTCGTAAAGGTAGAAATATGGGGCTATGCTCCTGCCTCAAATCCTTCATGAGTTTTTTCTTAAGAGAAAGCAAGAACTTCCTAACCTTGCTTAGGCTACATTTGGGAGCCTGTCTTTACTATCACTCTCTCCCTGTCTATATCAAACCATCCTCACACAGGCCCTTTTAGTTAATATTGGGAGTTATTCTCTTCACTCAATCTTGGGCCTTTACTCATGTTTTCACTGCCTGAAGCTCCCCGAATTTTTCTCATAAGAACGGCTTAAATATTTCCTTTTATCAGTCATTACTTAGCTCATATTATCACTTCCCATGGTGGCCTTCTTGACCTCTGAGATAAGGAGCGCTGACCAATCAGACATCTTAAAATCGATTCTGACTTCCTGGCTGTCAGAAAAGAAGCGTCTCTACAGTATTTCCAATGGCTGACATTCAGTTTGCAGATAAGCAAGCTTTTCTTGTGAGGCAGCTCAGTAAACTTTGGGTTGGCAGCTAAGTGTGCCAATCATTTGTACCATCTATGATTCATAAAAGTCAAGAGCGTTGCTTGCTGTTTTATGGGTTCAGAAAGCCACAAGAATTCCCTTCATGTTTAGCCCTTAAAAGTTTCACGTTACTTTGTCTGGATGCTTTTAAAAATAACCTTGAAACTTCTGATGACAAGGACTTTGTCTTTGCTTATCATTATATCTTTAGGACCCAGTGTAGTGCCTGGACCACAGAGATACATAATAATGTATTTACTGAATGACACTTTTTGAAAAAGAAAATGAAATCAATGGAATTGGGTGAACAAAAACCCAAACCAACAATTTAAACCATAGTAGAGCAAACCACCACACCTAAACATTCAAACTCTAATCTACCAAGTTTGAACAGAGGAAGTTCATGTGAAAGTCACGATTTAGGCTTCTACCATGAATTCTACACAGTTGTACAAACATGTCAAAGTTTAGTAAATTGAATTTACTTAATGTAAACAACTGTTGACCAAAATAATAACACAGCTTTAGAAAAAGATATTAGGCACCCACTTTTTAAGAACTTGTATAATTTAACACATAAGAAAACTTTACTGTAATTATATGCAGACATAAACAAAGGATAAATGTTATTTACTCCCTCCAACTTCCACAAAATAAGCCTCCAGCTATGCTTGAGCTTGCTGCATTAATCCTAATTTTGAAATCACCCCACCAAAGTAGTGGGGCATCTCTGGCTTTGTATCTTTTATTTTTCCACATCAAAATTAGCCATTTAATTAAGAACCATGTTGGGATTATAGGTGACCCCAACATCATGGTTCTCAGTACAGGGAGGCACTTACACGTGGCCACCTGACGTTGATTAAAACCTTTCCTGTCAAACCCAGTATGGCTATATTTGAAAATCTTTAATGTAATTAAGAGAAACACATTATGGGAGGTCAAGTGACTTTCTTTTTGAATTCCACTTCTAATCTGTCATCAAATGGATGGAAATTGCTGGCTGGGGGAGTTAATGAAAGCTGCTTGAGCAAGCTTGGGGCAGGGGTGGGGGGAGGAGAAGGTTGGCAGCCCACAGGAACTGGCAGGAGGTCCTGATGGGGAGTTCTGATTCCTTATAGCCGTGAGCAGTAGGTCTAGGGAGAGCTACAAATCACCCTGCCTTGGGCCAGGAGGGTTCTGGATAGGAAATTCATTCAACACATTGCTCTCAGCACTTTGGGGCATGCAGGATACAGCTTACAGGGCCCCTGCGCTGCTTTCCTTTTATCGGTTGGTGAGATCTGTGGCCAGGATGCACTGGCCTGGGCAGAGTGGAGCTGGCGCCAGCTCTTGTCACCCTTCACTCAGAGCTCCTTGATTAGCGTCAGGGTTCACTTTGTCTCTTGTGTGTGCCGATTCCCCCCCCCCCCCCCCCCCCCCCCCCCCCCCCCGAAAATGAGGGCAATTTCACTGAAGCCTCTGGCAGCACAGTCTCTGACCCCAGGCCCATCAAGGGGAATGTCCCCCAGGGCAGCAGCCTTCAGCAGGTTAGGTCTGGGGAAGACTCAGGAGGTCAGGGATTTACCCTGGTTTCCTTCTGGCCCAGAAGGTTCATGGCTCACAGAACACATCTCTGGTTGCCTTGGGTGTGTCTCAGCCTCTAGCAACACCAGTGCCAGCCACACCAGTGCCAAAATGCTGCCTTTTAGAGATTAAATTTCTTAATGTTTTTCTGTGTGTTTTAGCCTGAGGGTGCTGTTGACAGAAGGCGATGTTTTTGTTTTTGGTTTTGTTCCCTTGGTTGCTGTGTCTCCTTTGGTGTTTTTGCATTGCATTTGTCTCCATGAGCTGAGGTATATTTGTTGGAGAAACGATGACGGTGACGTGCCTTAGACTGTTGCCACTTAAGGTTTGCTCCCTTCTTTGGGAGCTGACAGGAGAATAGACAATATTTTGTATCTTTCACAAAGTACTGAGGAGTTTCTGAAGCATGGGATTTAGCCCCCCTAACCCATGTCTTTCCCCTTTAACTTTCTCTTTCGGCATCATTTGTGACCAGAGTACATCCGGTGGAAAAGAAGAATTTAAATCTGGCTTTGAAATATTCCTGAGGCTATTTGGAGATGGGGGATCCCCTTGTGGGGGATAGTGCTTATGATATGTTTGAAATAGGGTGGATAATGTGGACCAAATCGACATGCATGGGTCAGATGCAGAAGCACTTGACGGTGTCTTACAAGACGCACAGTTTTCCCTGCAAGAGGCTTTCTTTGGTCTGTCTCTATCAGGCATCCAAGATTTCATCTGTTATAAAACCTATGTACAGCGGAAGCCAAAGCTGGCAAGGAGAAGGAGGTGGAGGCCAGGGTATGTATTCCAAGGGTCTCTAGAGAGTTCTTCTTGACTGAGCTTGAATGTCCTTGGGTTTGGAGATCTGTAACTCAGTGCCCATTAGTAAAATGGAAGAGCTGAGTAGAAGGGAAGGAGAAGAAAGGAAAAATAAGATCAAAGTAGATTTAAGCAAGAAAAGAACAAAGTGAAAGTAATTTTCCAAGGGTCTCCCTTTCCTTTCTGTTTTGTGGCTCCTTCCCCTATGCCAAAGGGGGAAAAAACCCTCTTTCTGGTCTTTCCCTAAATTTCGCATCCATAACAGAAAAGCCAGGCTTACTACAGAAGTGTGTCTCCAGGTAAAGTGGCAAGGAAAGCCAATGGACCAGAATACCTCTGCATGTCAGGGTTTTCTTCCAGTCATAAGTTCACAGGTAAAAGTGAAAAGTTACTCTGGCTTTTCTTGCAAAGAAATCTGTCTACTCACCATGGCAACGTTCTCCCGGGGTCTCTCTTGTTGTCAAGAACAGGGTGCAAAGCTCATAGACATCAGCATTATTGTGCCCCCCTCTCCTCAAACAGCTCCCCCACCCTTTCCGAGGGGGATGGAGGCTGGTTGGCAGCATTATTTAAAGGGAAGACACCAAATGAAAAGTTCCTCGTTTTAAGTTGGTGCTTATACAAAGCTGCTTTGTGGTTTTTTTCGGCCTGTCAGACTTGTCAGGCCTAGTAAGAAAAAGTATATTGTTTCCAGCACTTGGATTCCTTTCTCCCTGACATCTGCCACTCTGTAAAGATGATAAATTCCTGCCTCATTAGCCAAGGGTGTGGGATTACAGGCTGACAACACATTAATCACCAGCCTCTGTGGCAGGCTGACTAGCAATAGGCATTGTTAACAAAACTTTTCTAATATGTCACTCTTCTCTATGACAGCCTGTAATCAATCATTGTGATTGACAGTGCTGATAGATTACACTATTTATACTTTGTGTAATGAAAGATAGTGTTTCCACCTACTGTCATTTCTGGGCTGGTGGTGGAGGATCAGTGCGTAGAAACAAACAGAACAACAGGGCAAGCCCTCACCACCCCCCCACCCCCCAACATCCCACCCAAGGGCCCCAGCTTTCCAACTCCTTGCTCTTCCCCTTGCAGACAAAGTAGGTGGTACGCTGGCATTTGAACATGAACGCTAGGGTGAGGGGCAAGCGTAATTTGGGTCTTCACAGAGAGACCCAATGGACATGGTACCTGGTATTGATAGGTCAAGTTGACACGCGCAGAACATTCCCTATCTCTGCTTTCCTCCTCTTTCCTTAGGGGCGCAGCAGCTCAGTGTTCGGCTCCTCCTCCCCTGCCAGATGAGATATGATTTAGATGTTGATATAATATTTGTTCTTTCCAGACTCTGAGGGCAAATATTATCCTTGTTTCCTATAATCGTACAGAGCTGCAAAAGTAAACAGAAAACGGAGCAAGTACAGAACCAATAGGCAGAGAAGAGCCCTTCGCTGAGGGCCTTTGCAGGGCCTTGCTTTTCCTTCTGGAAGCTCAGAAAATTGCAAACAGGCTAAGAATGAATCAGCTCAGCTAAAGTGCACCCTGGCTCTCATGGCCTGGGTATTTTTGGAAGGTCCTTTCAGTCATTTTTATTTTGGTCTGAAAAGAATTTATAAAGGATACAGGCTATTTTTGCCTTGCTGGGAGCCATAATTTCAATAAAATGGCAAGCAATAGTGACCTCGAGATAACATTGTATAGGTTGTTTTTGGCGGGGGGGTGGTGGTGGGGGCAGGTAGTGAGGACTCACTGTGTGGACATACGAGCTAGCCACTTGTACTACGGATGTCGGTCTTGATTAATTTTAAGTAACCACCTTATTAATTAGCCTTGTTCATGATGACACACAAGAAGATACACTTTTACCTGTTCTTTAAGAGCAGGTAAAGATTATTCAAACACATAAATTATGATTTCATTCTTTAGTACAGGCCTCACACCGGGGTTCCCAGCCTTTTCCTTTTGCGTGTTTAAGCTCAGGGTTTTTCAAGATGTACATGGGTACAGAAGACCCCCCTTTTCTTGAACCTTGTGGTTTTTGCAGGCCTTCAACACTGGAACCACCCCCCCACTCCCACCCCCACCCCCACCCCCCGCCAGTTGGCAAGGCAAAGGGAACCTGAGAGTATAGTGAGATGAGAAGAGGCGCGGGGAAGCAGTGGAGCTAAACTTTAATCTCTCTCTGAAGTTTGAGTGAGCCCAGGATGATTAATGAGAGAGCAGTCCATCTGATTAAGCCCCTCCGTGTCATAGGACATGATTAGTAGGTGACAGAGACGGTAACAGTATCCAGCCAAACCCTTGTTTCTTTCACAGCTCCGGCTGTTATATGATTAATGTCCCCGAGGGCTATCTTGGGGTCAGGCAGGGGAACCTGTCAGAACAGGTGGAAGTGACAAAATGGGCAGAAACTCCTTAGGGGGGATAGTGGTGGTGAGGGAGAGAATGGAGGGGGCAGGAAGTCCAGATGGAGACTGTGACCTTTCTCTGATCCAGGCAGGCGCAGAGAGCATCATGGGAATGAAAACGGAGGAAAGATCACAAAACTGCAGATGTTTCCCAAGTCCTGTTTGCCTCAAGTCGTGCCAGTTTGAACTGGTGGAAAGCTCAGGAGGATGGGGCAAGTTTTCACTCAAGGTTTCTGTTCTGAGATGGGATGAAGCCACTGCCGATTCTCAGGGTGTGAACACTTACTTTTGTCAGCGTCTCTTCCTGCAGATCTACCATGCTGAGGGGCTCTAAAATAACATTTAAAAAACACATTCCCTGGCACTGAATCTATGATGACTCATAGTGACCTCTTAGTACAGGCTAGAATGGCCCCTGTGAGTTTTCGAGATGGCAACTTTTGGTTCCCATGAGTTTCCTAGACTGTAACTCTTTATGGGGGTAGGAAGCCCAGTCTTTCTCTCACAGAGTAACTGGTGGTTTCGAACCACTCATCTTGCATCTCAGCATGTAACCACAAAGCAACCAGGGCTATGGTGCATTTAGTGCAGATCAAGCTGGTCTAGCTTCTCTGGGGCCAGCATATAAACTATCTTGAGTCTTTCAAGAGTCGTTTTAGGACTGTAGCAAAGTCTGGTAAAACGTCTATCTTCTGCCATTTTCAGAGGCCTCTTGAGTCCACCAGATCCCTTCTTTTCTGCCCACCTAACTGCTAACTCACATGCTTGCATTCAAATAATGAGAATTATACTTGGGTCGGTCTTTGGCAGGAGCATCTTCAATGCAGGCATCTGCAAATAGGCAATCTTTGTTAGGTAGGAAAAAAGGCCATCTTTTAGTGTTTTTGTAAACATATAAACTTAACAAAGAGAGACAGTAGACATGCTCCAATGAGTCACAGGCTTAATAGAAAAACCATGCACACTGTCATGATTATGGAACTTGCATGTAGTTTAATTGATTGTGTCAGGAGGTATGCTGATTGGATAAGAAACTCAACCGAGGTAAGTGAATCCTTCAGCCTCCCCACCCTGACTGATTACCAAGGACTTTTATGCAGTTTATCCTTAAATGGCATTTTTTTGGGGGGAAAATCCCATAGGAGTTCCACCTTATGTGAGAGAAAAGTACAATACTTCTCTGAGGTGAGCAGAGCCCCTAGACTGGGGGAAAAATCCCATAGGAGTTCCACCTTATGTGAGAGAAAAGTACAATACTTCTCTGAGGTGAGCAGAGCCCCTAGACTAGCATCTTAGAATAAAGGGTGTGTAGCACAAACTCTTCAAGAGATAACTTCTCCTCCAAAGTATAATCCTACAGTCAGTGTGTGGAGAGATGAATAACAGATAGATAGATACTCATTAGGCTTCAGGTTCTGTATTCTGTGTTGCACCACAGCATCAGAACAGTAACAGACAGTGGGAAGATTGAGAATATTCACTTGAAGACTGGATCCTGAGGTCTTTGAAAGAATCATACAGAATAAAACTCAGAAGAGACTGCTTTACTTAGATAATTGAAGGGATCAGTCAGGATAAAACCCTTCTATGAACTTAAGAAAAATTTTGCAAAATCTGTGTCCAACATGCACAAGAGATGCCCAACTCTTAATGTAGAATATGTACAGGCTCTTATAAGAGGTTCTAAGTGTGCTACAGTGATAGAATGATGATGATATTAATTAATTTAATTGGTGGTTTTTGCCTTGCTGTTATATAAGTTGGTTGCCATTTGTAGGGGCTGGAGCGCAGGACGTTGACCGTTTCCTCCGAACTGCTTTGTGGGGGAAACTAGCTGCGGAGATGGCTTTAGGTTTGGCTGTTACCATTGCTACAATTGCTTGAGCTGGGAGAAATGTGTGACATTAACCCCACGAGAATGATTTGCATCTCACCTTAAGGGAACCTTTGAGAATGGAGTGGACTTAATATGAGCAACTACCAAGTATTGGGTACCAGAGATGCTTGAGATGAACTCATTAGGACAAAGGGCCTTGGGTGATACAGTGAACACATTTAGCTACTAAAAGAATGGTTGGTGATTCAAGTTTCCCCATGGGTACCTCAAAAGGAAGGTCTGGCGATCTACTTCTGAACCAAATCAGTCCTGGACAGTTTGATGGAGTCTAATACTACTGTGAAATACATGGGATCTTCATAAGCTATAGTCAACTCAATGGCATGTTTTTTTTTTTCTTATATTACAGTGTAATGTCCTAATGTTATTACTCAACCAGAGTATGTGGCAGTAAAATTCAGAACAGTATCATTGTGAATGGCAGGCACTTTTTTTTAACTTAGATTTAAAGCTGAACTACATTTAAAATTCAGAAAATCCAAATCTATGTTCATTTAAGGATCATATATATACAAGGCTCTTTCAGAAAGGCTGAAAATACAGGAACAATCTAAAGCTTAATCCCATACTTACCTAGCAAGTGATGATCATGTTTCGGTGCCATCAATCCTGACTCCCTAGCCTGAATCTAAACCCTCCTAATCTAGAGTTGAAGATATCGCAATCTTCTTTCTTCTAGTTAACTGTCTGTGTGGTTATATAAAGAAAAAAGGCAAACAACAAAAAAACAAACACACGCAAAACACCGTGTGTAAGTAGCCCTTAATTTTTTTTGTTGTTAGCAATTTTCTTTATGCCATTTGGAACTGGAGGCAAATGAAGGCCTCTCTGGTGCCTTGGTAGATGCAGCTTCTCTTTTAGCATTTTTTCAAAGGGCACAGGCCAATCTGCCCATAATGAGCTTGAAAAGTGAGGATGAAGTTCCTGATAATATGACACAAATTTCTTTACTTTTTGCTCCTTGTTTCATCTTAATTAGTCCCTGTAGAAAGGATTGATTTTTGAGAGACTTGTAGTGAACATCTGTTGGTATTCCTGGGGTCATTCTTAGCCTGTCCTGTGTTTGACATTTCTTGTAAAAGAGGAGGCATTTGTTCATATTGACATTAGCTGCCTCTGTATCTCTCAGTGGTACAGATGGTCTGTGAATAAAGACATCAAGCTAATAGGCAAGATGACAAGCTTCAATAGAGCTGAGGCTCCTCACACTTAAATGGCAGGGCGGCATAGATCGCTTTTGCTTCTGAGGCCAAGGTCTGTGGTTAGCAAAGCATATGGAATAAGTTAAAAATTAAGAGGGATCCGGGAAATTTTTGAGCTTGAGAGGATAAGGATTTTAATGTTGTTATTGTTAGTCAATGCTCTTTGTTGGGCATGCAAGATTAAGGAAGGCTGAAAAAACTAGATTTTCTGCCTGGCTTGCTACTGTATATTTCTCGACCTTGAATTGTCCATATAGATACCAATGGAGGTTTGCAAGCCTCAGAAAGTAGGAACTATTGTTTTTACTTTGGAGGTTATATACCTCTGTATGTGTGCTCTTAACTTTGTATTTGCACTGCTGTCAAAAGGAAAGCCACGCACAGATCCTGAGGTAGGTGGCTTTCTCTGTGATGCAGTATTTTTTTCCCCACATAGGGTGGCAGTACTCTGGAACGTTGTTATTCTGTTTCAGAGGTTCTGGGCCTGCTCCCAAAGGCATATCCCCAATTAGTGTAATACTCATTATGACTATGGCACACGGTTGTTTAGATTTTATTTAAGTCCACTGATATTTCAATCAGAGTCCCTGGGTGTATAAATGTTTAACACACTCAGCTCTAGCCAAAAGTTTGGCAGTTTGAGTCCACCCAAAGTTATCTGGGAAGAGAGAGCCAGTGATCGCCATCCTGAAAATCAGCCAGTAAAAGGTCTTAGGGATCATAGTTTTATTCAGAAACATATAGCATTACCAAAAGTTAGAATTGACTCGACAGTGATTGAGTATTTTACAGGTAGATTTTAATCATACACCATTTGCTAGAACAATGAGGTTCTTCCAATCAATCTCCAGAGTAAAATCCAACATCTCTTTGTATCCTCATTCAGATCTGATGATACACCATCTCCTTTGTATCCTCATTCTTGTGTGGACAAGATCCACGTTCATCCACAGATTCCATTGTCAGAGTCTGTTGTGTTATTTCAGCTTCGGTACTCTTAGATGCGGTTCTGCTCCTTGTTAGGTTCTAGTTGGGTCCCACTCCTAGCTCCCCTATGGAAGCAGAATGAAATAGTTGTTCTTATGTTTAAGCCCATTGTTGTCATCACTACATCAATCCCACTTGTCTAGGAAACTCTTCCTTTTTGACTGACCTTCCACTTTACCAAGCATGTCGTCCCTCTCTAGGGACTGGTTTCTCCTGACAACATGTCCAAAGTATGTGAAATAAAGCCTTGCCATCCTTGCCTCTAAGGAAAATAATGGCTGTGCTTCTTCCAAAACAGACTTCTTTTTGCTCTTTTTGCGGCTTTCAATATTTTTGTCAACACCATAGTTCCCATCTATTGATGTTTCTTATTCAATGTCTGACTTGCATCCGCATATGAGGCAATTAAAAGTACTATGCCTGAGGTGAGGTGCACCTTAATCCTCCAAGTAACATCCTTGCTTTTTGATACTTTATAGAGAGCTTGCACAACATATTTACCTAATGCAATGCATCGTTTGATCTCTTGCCTGCTGCATCCTTGAGTATTTTTTGTGGATCCACGTAAGCTGAAATTCTTGACAACTTCAATCTTTCCTCCATTTATCACCGTGTTACTATTGAGGAAGGAAGACTACCAAAAAAATGAATGCATTTGAGTCCTGGTGTTGGTGAAGATTGTTGTATAAACCATAGTTTGCCAGAACAAATTTGTCTTGGAAGAAGTTCAATCAGAATGCTCTTTAACAGCTTGGATTGGATGTAAAGAACTTTTAAAATGTTACCAGAAGAAGGGCATCATGCTTTTTAAACTATAAGGGAAGGGCCAAAGAGAAAAACCTTCAAAAAGATGCATTAGCATCGTGATGATAACAATGAGCTCAAACATAGGAACAATTGGGAGTGTTATGGAGGACCAAATTCTGTTGTAAAAAGAGTTGCTGTGCATCAGCCTGTGTGACTATGAGGTGTCAAAGGAATCAGGCATCAAAGAACAAAAAAATCATATCATTGTGTGCCCACCTTCCTGGTATGATCGCCGAGGACAAATACGTGCATAAGCACATGTGGTGAAGAAAGTTCATGGTGCCAGGCTATGAAAAGATATAATATCCTGGGTCTTAAAGGCTTCAAGATAAACAAGTAGCCATCTAGTACAGAAGCAACAAAGCCCACATGGAAGAAGCACACCAGTCTGTGTGACCACAAGGTGTTGAAGTGTCAGGTATCAAGCATCAGAGAACTAAAAATTATATCATTTTAAGTGAGGGGGAGTACAGATGGACTCAAAGCCCATCTGTTTGCTGGTAACTGGACATCGTCTTACAAAATGGTCATGGGGAGGAGAAGAACCAGTCAGTGTGCAGTGTAGCAATGAGGAAACAAACAACTCTGCTCTAGTTCTTCTAAGTTTCTCCCTCCACCCACCCACTATCATGATCCCAATTCTACATTACAAATATTGCTGGACCTGAAGGTATCTGGACTGCTGGTACAGATAGGAACTGGAAACACAAGGAATCCAGGGTAGTTGATTCCTTCAGGACCAGTGGTGAGAGTGGTGATATGAAGAGGGTGGAGGGAAGGTTGGGTAGGAGGGAACCCATTATATGGATCTACATAAAACCTTGTCCCTGAGAAGCGAGTGAAGAGAGACATGAGACAGTGTAGGATATGACATAATAATAATTTATAAATTATCAAGGGTTCATGAAGAAGGGGGAGTGGGGAGGGAGGGGGAAATGAGGAGCTCATACAAAGGGTTCAAGTAGAAAGCAAATGTTTTGAGAATGATGAGGGCAACAGATGTACAAATGTGCTTGACACATAATGGACTTAAGTATGGATTGTGATGAGTGGTATAAGCCCCCAGTAAAATGATTTTTTAAGTGTTTCTGTGGAGTCAAAATCAACTCCACAGTACCTCCCAACATCTACAACAAACTCATTAGGACAGTCACCTTCCATTCAATTATGTTAGGATATTTGTATTTTTTTCTGGATTGTATTTCTACTGTACATACATTAGCTTACATTTTTGGGTAGGGATACATGTCTTATGTATCAAAATCTTTTTTTTTTTTTGGCATCACTGCCCTCAGGTGGTGGGAGTAGGAGGCCCAGCCTTTGCTCCGTGGAGCTGGAATCGAACCTCCATCCCAGTGGGCCGCAGTCCCGCACACAACCACTACACCACTGGGGCTCAGCCTCAAAATCTTATATGCTACTTTTTCCATAAGTCATAAAAAATATTTATATGAATACACATTATAATATAAAAACAAAGCCTTACCAATGCAAGGAAAAATTCTGAACAAGAGGAGGAGAGCAGAAGAATTATGGGGAAAGTGTACTTCAGTATAGGATCCTCTCCTTCTATGCCAGAAGCACAGGTATGATTCCCAGACAATGTACCTCTCATACTTCTACAATTGTCTGTCAGTGTAGGACTACATTTTGTTATGATGATGAACAGGTGCTATTAAGTGTCCAGACTAAGACAGATGAGGAGGAAAGACTTACTTCTGAAAATGAACCAAAGAAAACCTATGGATCACAATGATTTGATCCATGACTGATCACGGGGTTGATGTAGGACTGGGCAGCATTTAATTCCTTTATTCTTGGGATCAATTTCAGGGCCAATTGGATAATATTCAATGACAAATAACAAAAGAGGAAGTACTTTTCTAAGACACAAAGACCAAAACTGTACCACAATTTCTCATAAATTGGTGATCAGGATTATGTTTCTCATACATGTGTGTACATCTGGATTATTTTGAGCTTATATATACCAAAGACTTAAGTCCAGACCACTGCCATTACCGGAAATAAGAAAATTTACTATGTCACCAAATTGGAAAATCAAAATACAGTTCATTACTTTTCTGATGATCCTTTATTTATCTTAAAATTACTTTGAATTGAGATCCTGGTATATGTTCCTCACTCCATCCACCTATAGAACCTTAGCTTGGCAGTTCAAACAAATGAATTTTAGTCTTAGGAGAGACCTAAAAGGGAAGGAGGTATAAAAGAAAGGAAATAAAGAGAAATTAGAAATGAATAGAAAGAAGGAAGATAGAGAGGAGGAAGGAGTCCTCTAATTAACCTGGATAATGGTAAGATTAATAAAATGCTCTAGTTAACAAGGCAATTAGCTGGCAGAGGTACTTGCTTAGTATTTCAGATTGCCTCTGTGGGATTAAGGTACCATTATAAGAAGCTGAATAAGATATTTAAGGAGAAGAGAGACTTGCGCTTTCCAAAGGAAGATTTCAGAAAACAATCATCATATAATTGCCTGAAACCTGCTTAGTCAGACAGAGATATAGCCCTCTTTAATTGCCCATAGGGGAAGTGTGTCCTGGACTCAAAATTTAAATTTCCTGACTACTGGCTTGACTGCCATGAAATAAAGGACACTTGCTCTTTTTAGTTTTTTTTCATGACAGCCACCACCAATCCCTCCCATCCTGCTTTTCTTTGTCATTGTAAGGAGTCATACTTTCTTTTTTCCACCATTATGATGAAGTCCTAAGTGATAAGAACTATGCTCCCACTATTCAGCTTGTTTTTCCTGAGAGCCCAAACTAAAACTAACTCACAGCCATTGAGTTGATTTCAATTCATGACAATCCTCTAGGACAGAGTAGAACTTTTCCTGTGGGTTTCTAAGAGTCTCTCTCTTTCTCTCCCCTTCTCTCTTTTAAATTTATCATTAACTGTGAGTTAATACATATATCAGATCATTCCATTTTTTCAATCACATCAAGCACTAGTGTATAATTGTTACCACAATCAGTTTCAGAACATTCTTTTCCCTCCTGGACTCCTTGACATTCTCTCCCTTTTACCCCCCTGTCCCCCACCATCACTGACCCCAGCCCCAGAGCCACCCCCCCCACCCCAAATCAACCCTTAAACTACTTGCTATCCCTATAGACTCATAAACCCTGGGTTTCATATGCTGAAAAACAGAAAAAAAATAACACAACTTCAAGAGTGCGACCCCAATAGCCTCTGAGGTGAAGCCTAATATGAACAAACAAAAAACAGAATAAAGAAAATATTGAAAACCAGATCAGGCCCAGTGTGCATAGGAGGAGGTATCGACTGATGAAGTTGTGGCAGTCATGTATTCATGTGTCAGTTTCGTGATTGGGAGTCTAGGAGTGGAGTCTAGCATGTTAATTTGGAGATAGCCAATGAGGCCTCTGTGTGGGCTTGAGAATTCTGGAATTAGTGGTATTTTCCAATTGGAGAAGAACGACGATGAACCACCAACAAGAAGAGATGACAGCATGCTGATTGATCCTGATTCCTGGAAAATGGAGGAGCCAGAGGAGAAGCCACATGGGCTTGCCCTGATAGAGTCAAACCTCTGGGGCCGAAAAAGTCATGTGGAGACACCTGCCAGTGCTGAGATGCTTGGGAGGCCATGGGGAGAACATTGCAAGTGCTGAGATGTTTCTACTGCCACCAGACACACAAGATTGAACCCACTGGCCTGTGATTGTCCTGGTGTCACTGCACGTGCTTCGTAAGTCAGAAGAAGACTTTATAGACTGGTATCAGACATATGGGTTAATATCGAACTTGTGACCTTAGACTGGACTGGATTGAGATGCTTTCTCACAGTTTCGTTCCTCTTGTATATAAACCTTTCCTGTATGTGTGTTTATACATTTGTTTCTCTAGTCTACCTGGACTAACACAGAAATTTTAAATGTTCAAGTGAGGCTCACCCTTTTAATCTTCTGTAGTCACCTCTGCAATGTACTCTGCTTAGTAACCACTTTCTTCTTATCACTCAATTTGTGAATAGAGGGATATTTTTGACATAGTTCACACAAATGTATCTCAGACTCCCACTGTCATTTATAGCCTTTGGGGGGGGGGCATCACTGCCCTCTAGTGGGAGTAGAAGACCCAGCCTTGCTCCTGGAGAGCTGCTGCTGGATTTGAACCGCCAAGTCAGTGGGCCGCAGTCCTGTACTCAACCACTACGCCACCGAGGTTCAACCCTTATCTATAGCCTTTTGCACACTGTATTCTCACCATTTAGTCTCTGATACTGATCCCTACTTAGACTTTAGATTATATGAATTCAAATCCTTTGGCAACTGATGATAGTGTACTTCTTCCATGTGGACTTAGATGGCATCTCTCTTAGATGGCTACTTGTTTGGAGAGATGAGTCTTTAAGACCCTAGATGTTATTTTATATATTCATTGGGCAACATCTAATTTCTGCACCACACTGTGCTATAGCACCCATATTCTTTGTTCCCTTCTTGATGAAGAATATTGAGAAAGGCCAATGATATAAGAACTAATTGTTCTTACATTGGAGCTAGGATTTAGGGTGAGCCCAAAAGCCCATTACTAGATCTATGTTTTTTTGTTGATTTTTTTTTAATGTTTTCAAAACCTCCTTGTTAATGTATGGTAGAGAGCCTTATCAATCTTCCCTCTACAGCACAACAGTCTTTCATTAATATTATCTTTTATGAGCTCCTGGAACTAATTTTTAAAGACCTGTCCAGAGAGGGATATTGAGCCAATGTAGGTTAAGTCCATGTTGCAGTCCCTGAATTATTCATTTTTACAGAATCAATCCTTTCATGGCTGGACACTGTTTACATAAACAATGGGGGTTAGTTGTCAGGGAAATTTGCAATAATCGTAACTGAGAATGTCAGCCACACATTTATCAGAATATTACATATCTTAATCCAGCATAAAGGCACTGATGTAGTAAGACTATGATTTTCTGCCTTCCGTCAGTTCCACAGTCTTGGTACAGCTGTCTTCCACGTCCTCAGAAACCATGTATATTTTACTTGAGTCCTTATGTTACAAGTGTGTCTCAGGTAGAGTGCGGTTCATTTGGTGACGTTTCTGCATTAGATCTCAACGATGCAACCTTCTGGAGCATGCTGTGCATTGTGAAGATCCAGGATTCCATGTTCCAGCATTCCGTGACACCCAGACTGGGTTCCCACGATGCACCCAGAAGCACAGGTCATTGTGGCCCACTTGACTTCTATCACCAAAAACACTGTCCCACAAGGGTCCCCCAAAGCAATTTTAGTCATTCTTCCCCCAAACTGGAGGTCAGCCCTCCCTCCCCATATGTGTTTGCTCCCATTCCCATCTCCTGACTTGATTTTTCCATCAGTATACCTCCCCATCTTTCTCCTTAGGAGTGGCTGGGACTTATGAACTCCTGACCTTGAGGTTAACTACAACATCACCAGGGTACCACTGTTTCTCCTATAGGTGGAATTTACTTCTCTCTCTTAGACTGGGAGCACCATTAGCATGGGATCATTTCGTCACAAATACTATTGAGATCGTTTACATGGCAGGTGGGGTTCTATACTCTGGAGAAATAGAAATAAGTAAATATCTCAACTTGTTTACATTTTAAAATGGGGAAAGTAGGAGTTGTTGTTGTTAGTGACTCATGGTGACTCTTGTACAACAGAACAAAATGCATCATGGTCCTCACCATAGCTAGCCTGCTCAAGTCACTCCATGTGACCATTGTGACAATCCATCTTTCCAACAGTCTCTCTCTTCCTTTTTAGCCTTTACTTTACCATATATGATGTCCTCCTCTTTTGATTGATCCCTTATAGTTTCATGGCAGAATCAAGTGACTCAGACTGTTCTTTTGTGAGCCATGTGGTTTGCAATGGCTAATTTTTGGAATTATAACACCAAGCCTTTCTGCCTTGTCTTTCTATTAAAACTTGTCTATCATGGGTGACCCTGCTAGAATTTCAAATATAGACAGCATATTTTCCAGCATCTTGGCAACACACACGCCACTACAGTACATCAAACTGACAAATGGTGGTGGGAGAGACAGATAATAGGTAGATAAATACACATATCTGTATATCAGGTTGGGGAAAGACAAAGCAGGGTTGCATGAATGAGGCATAGTGGGAGATGGTACACTTTTAAACTGCATGATTAGGGAAAACTTTTCTGAGTAAGTAATATTTGAGCTCTTTTATGAAGGACACAAAGGATATACAGTTATTTGGACTGAGGATTGAGGTTCCCAAGCAGAAGGAAGAACAAGTGCATCTTTCTTAGTATCTGGTTTCTGCATAGGTGTGGTGTCCCAAGAACCCAGAGAAACTTCATCATCCGACTTGTCAGAGTCAGAGTCTATGGTGGATTACTCTTTTCTTGAGCTACAGCCAATCTCTGTTGGCACCAATAGGCCTTTTTAACCCATATGAATCTGAATCTTCAAGTGTTTGCTTCCTTCTGATTGTTAGCATAATCTTTTAGTCAATCAACAAACATCAGTTTGGCATATACTCCAGGTTAGATCCTTGAACTCGTTATCCTGGAGCTCCATGTACACCAGGGAGGAAGATAACAAGTAGAATCTAGTTTCAAGGTTTACGATTTTATCTTCTATTCTCTACATCTCAGTTTCCTAATTGCTAAAATAGAGATAACCCGACTTACTTGACAGAGACATAACCTCTAAGTTAGTAATATATGTGGGTGCCCTGACATAGTATCTGTCACAGTGATTAATTAATACAATCTAAAGTTGTTACTATCTATGAAGTAATTCCCAAGCAATTGTCATTGAGTCCATTCCTACCTTCTGGGGCCCCATGTACATTAGAAAAGACATTGTCTGCTCCTGTGCCATCCTTGCAATTTTCCTTACTTGAACCCATTGTTGAGGCCACTGTGTCCAGAGTCTTCCACTTTTTCACTGTTCTTCTAATTTACCCAACATGATTTCCTAATCTAGGGAGTGATCTTTCTTAGAAGAATACCCAAAATATTTGAAATGAAGTCAAGTCATCCTTTCTTCTAAGCAGCATTCTGATTGTGCTTCTTCCAAGACATATTTGTTTATTCTTTGGGAAGCCCCTGGTTCTTTGAATATCCTTCACCAGTACCATAGTTCAAATGCATCGATTCCTCTTCAGTCTTCATTATTTCATGTTCAACTTTCAATAGATTATGAAGAAATTGAAAATGCAATGGCTCGGGTCAGGCATACCTTTGTCCTCGAAGTAACATCCTTGCTTTGCAACACTTTAAAGAGGTCTTGTGTGGCAGATTTACTCAGCTCAACACTGTTGACTGCTGTTACCATGAACATTGATTGTGAATCCAAGCAATACGCAATCCTTCACAACTCTAATTATTTCTCTGTTTATCATGATGTTAACTACAGATTCAGTTATAAAGACTTTTGTTTTATTTTCATTGAGTTGTAATCTATATTAAAAGCTGCAATTCTCACCTTTATTAGCAAATGTTTAATCCCTCCTCACATTCGCAAGCAAGGCTTGGTCATCTGCATATTGCAGGTTATTAATAAGCTTTTCTAAATTTGACTCCACATCTCTCATAAAATCCAGCTTCTCTGATTATTTTCTCAGCCTACAGATGGAATAAGCATGGTGATAGGATACAACCCTGATGCACACCTTTTCCTGATTTTAAACCATGTGGTATGCCCTTGTTCTGTTTGCACAACAGCATCTTGATAAATGTCGAGGTTCTGCATGAACACAATGTAGTGCTTGTTCTGGAATTTCCATTCTCCTCAAGGCTGTCCATAGTCCCACATCACCCAATGACTTACCATAGTCAATGAAACATAAGTAAGCATTTTTTTCTGGTATTCTTTGCTCTTAGCCAAGATCCATCTGATGTCAGCAATGATATCCCTTTGTCCATGTACTCTTCTGAATTCAGCCTCAATCTCTCTCAGTTCTCTGTCAAGATGCTGCTACAATGATTGTTAGATGATCTTCAGCAAAAGGGTACATGCATGTGATGTTAATGAAGCTGTTCTATAATTTAAGCTTTGTTTGGACAACTTTCTTTGGAATGGACACAGATATGAATCTTTTCCAGTCATTTGGTCAAGTAACTGTCTTCCACATTTCCTGGCATAAATGTATGAGTATTTCCAGTGTTTCATTGGCTTGTTGAAACATTTCAAATGGTATATCATCAATTCCTACAGCCTTGTTTTTGTTTAATATTTTCAGTTCAGCTTGACCTTCTTCCTTCAGTACCACTGGTTCATGTTCATAGGCTGCCTCTTGAAGTGATTGTAAGTTCACTATTTATTTTTGATAAATTGACTCTTTATTTTTCCTATCTTCTTTTGATGTTTCCTGAATCATTCAATATTTGTGCATAAAAAATTTCAACATTGCACCTGGAGACTTGATTTTTTTTCTCGATTTATGAGCATGTTTATCCTTTGTTGTTTTCTAGCTTTAAGTTTTTGTACATTTCATTATAATATTTGCCTTTGTCTTTTCTCTTGACTTTGAAATTCTCTGTTCAGCAATTTGAATCCTTCCTTTCTTCCATATGCCTTTGCTATTATACAATTAAGAGCAAGTTTTCAAGGTTCTTCTGACATCTACTTTGACCTTTAATTTCCTTCCTGCACTCTTAATGACATTTTACCAAATCTGTGTATGATGTTCTTGATGTCACCCCACAGCTAATTCATTACTGTTTATTGCTTCAATCTGCTTTTAAGATGTTTTAATAATTGAGGAGGGGTATATTGAAGGTTATATTTGACTCTTTTGAACTTGTTTTCATTTTCTTTAGCTTCTACTTGAACTTACATATGAGCAATTAATGGTCTGTTCCACGGTCAGACTCTGGCTTGGTTTTAGCTATTGATATTGCTTTTCCATCATCTCTGCACAAGTGTACTCAATTTTACTTCTGTGTTTACCATCTGGAGAAGTACACCTATAGAGATACCTTTTGTGCTGTTAGTTAATGGTATTTGCTATGAAGAAAGTGTAGATCTTGCAAAGTTCTATCATGCTTTGTTTCTTTCAAGACCATCTTTTCCAACCATGTTTCTTCCTCATTTTTTGAACTTCAATGGACAATAATTATTAATGCATTTTGATTGCAAGTTTGATTTGTGTCAGACTGAAGACAGCAGAATTCTTACATTTTTTAATCACTAGCTTTGGTGGTTGGTGCATAAATGTGAATGATAATTGTAGTGATTAGATTTCCTTGAATGTGGGTAGATGTAATTTGAATAGATTGTTTCATTCCCAGCATAGTAAACATATGATTTTCATTCAAAAGAGCCAATACCAGTCCATTTCAGCTCCCTAATACTTGTAATGTCCATCTCAGCATTTCTTTTTATTTCTTACAACTTCCAAATTTTCAAGATTCGTAGTTCTGGTTATTAATTGACTTTTGCAGCTTCCGCTTCTTTTTTTTTTGGGGGGGGGGAGGGCATCACTGCCTCTGGTTGTCGTGGGCGCTACCCAGTGCTGCTCCTGAGAGCTGCTGCTGGATTTGAACCGCCAACCTCACGGGCCGCAGTCCCGCACTCAACCACTTACACCACCGGGGCTCAGCCCTTCAGCTGCCTCTTCTTAATTTTAACCATACCCTGTCAGCAAATGAAGGTGCCGAAGACTTTGCGCCCATAGGCTTACCTCATCCATGTCTTTATGGTTGACTCTACTTTGAGAAGTCAGTTCTTCCTCATTCATATTTAAATGCCTTCCAACCCAAAGGACTCCACTCTGGCACTATCTTTAACAACATTCTGCTTCTTTTCATGATGCTTCCAGTATCTGACAGTGTTTGATTTTGTTCATAAGGTTTGTGATGGCCAATTCCTCAAAAATAGACAAGCTGTTCTTTGGTCCTAATCTGTCCTTATTCTGGAAGTTCTACTGAAACTGTTCACTGTGAGTGACCCTGCTGGCCTTTGAAATACTAGTGACACAGTGTCTATAATCATAGCAACATAAAAAAAAAAACTGACAGAAGGTAATGAGCTTTTGGGGGATTATTTTTGCTGTTTGCTTGTCTGTCTTATGCCTAAATACATCCTGAATTCTTTGGCTCCTCTAACCCCCAATTTCTCATCATATTTGCTAGGCCATTTTCTGTACCCATCACTCTACTTCCTGCTCTTGCTATTGGTTTTCTTTCATAATTATATACCTGCCTTCCTTGTAACCTACAGCTGCTCCCAGTTTCAGAGGGAAGCACGGTTCATGTTGGATAAGAGTGTGGACTTTGGAATCAGATGAACAAACGATGATTCTGCTACATAAGAGTTGTGTGACATTAGGCAAGTTTTTTTTTAAAAATACTTCTTGTGTCTACTATATAATCCTCAGCTTCATCTGTATAATAATGATTACTACTTTTATTACCTTGAGAGCTGTTGACAAGACTCTCTGTGTCATTTCTTCCATCCTCTCTGCCCCAACCATGTCCTTCATGTCTACTTATTAGTTACCATGCAGTTGACCCCATATGTGGAGAGCAGAACTTTTCCATAGGGTTTGACCCTTTAAAAGCAGACCAGACCGTTTTTCTTTCTTTCTTTTTTAATTTAATAAAGAATTTCAAGTGTTCTAAACTACAGAAATCAATTTTGACAACTGCATTCCTTAATGTTATTTTTGTTTTTTATTTTCAATAGTAAATGAGCATTCAAGGAAGAGTAAGCACTGCAACTCAGAAAGAATCTGCTTTAGCACCTGTGACTATTCTTCAAAATAAAATATGGCCTAGACCTAATGTCTAGAATTAGTAGGACTGGACTTGTATTTTATTCTTTCAAAATATGTATTGGGGGCTAATTTAGATATAATATCATTCCATAGTTCAATCAATAAAGGAATGGGTCAGGCTGAGCCCCGGTGGCGTAGTGGTTGTGCGCGGGACTGCGGCCCACTGGGTTGGATGTTCAAATCCAGCATCAAGGCTGGTTCTCCTACTCCCACCACCAGAGGGCAGGGATGTCCCCAAAACAAAAACAAAAACAAATAAAAACAAAGGAATGGGTCAAAAGACAGTTAATGCTATATTTGGTAACTTCTTACTAAAATGCCTCTGACAAATATGCCCTGGATAACAATAATTCTTTCAGTCAAACCCAATAGTAATCACACCAGGCCAAACCTTTGGGACTTAGGACTCTGTGAAAATCCTGAATCTAGTCCATTTGTCACAGAATACATGGAGTTGGGTCAATGTACTCAACACCAACAAAGATAGGTAGGTACACATCCTGTTGGAAAAATTGGCAGCTTCCTACTTCTCTAAGAAGTACCCAGTGTGGGGACCTCAATGCCACAATCTTGGAAGTGAGTTTGTGTGCTCTGTGAACCAAACCTTAAGTAATCTCACTGAAATGTCTGCAACTAATCACTCTGCTGGTAGGAAGTACAGAGTAACTAGGAACTGCCTAGTTTCCATACTTTTAATCACAAACAAATCCCAGCAGGGATTTGGAGTCACACTGACAGTGGAAAATTGAGTGACATGCCATTCTTACATTTGATATTTCTAATAAGATAATTCTAGGAAATATATTTGAGGTCAGAAACTTGAAGAGGATAAAAATGAAAGATTAGAAGCAGGGTTACTTTTCTGATTCAAATTATCTTTGACCTTTGTAGAAGACAAATAAGACAGTATTTCCCTCTATTTTCTCACCTCTGTACATATTTAATTGATTTTATTCATGTCAGAAAAATGTAATAGAAATAGCAAACTACTTCCACCTAACTTCTTTTGTTAACACTTTTCTGGGGAGGAGTGATGTGTGGAGGAAAACTTAGGTAATTGACTTCAAGTTCTTGGCTGTACTGTGTGGGGGGAAAATTTGGAAAAATTTGTATTTCTTTTTTTTTTTTTTAAAGAGAACATGGTAAATTTTAATCCTTTCTTTACAGGTTGTCTTGAGCACTTTTGATTAAAAAAACGGTAGAAAGTTAAGACCGTGGCACGTGCATCAGTTCTCCACAGAGTCCTGCTTTACCGGGAAGGGGGTCTGAGTGCATTGTTGGGGTCTCCTCTCACAATTCGCTGCAATCAGTCACAGCAGATTTTAGCCCATAGAGCTCTTTTCCCCGTATTTCTTTGTAAATTCTTTGGTGTTCTTATAGAATTTTTTACGGTACTTATTCTGAGGCTAGGTCGGCCCGGAATGGGTGTTCAGGGCTATGAGGGACTGGATGACTTGGTCAGTTTTGGTGGCTGGCTTCCAGTTTTCAGCGCTCATGACGGGCAGACAGACCTGCCTTTTGTCATCGATATTCAGGTTATAGATCTTTGTTTGAAAGGTGTTCTTTGGTGGTTTGTAGGGGTACTCTGCTGGAAAGTTGATTTCAATTCTGAAGGCCCCCTTATCATAGGGAGGGTTGTCAGAAACAATAAGCCCTTGGCAAGTCAATAAATTAGCTTCATCAATCTGGATGTTGTGAAAGATTTTCATTCCACATTTGCAGATTTCTCCAAGCTCCTTCATCAACCTCCTGCTGGCTGCCATCTTGGAGCTGAAGAAAAAATTTGTATTTCTTTCAAGCCCCTCCTGCCCTTTAGTTTTTTGTTTTTTGTTTTTTGTTTTTTTGACTAATGTGCTTTCTTCTCATTTGACTGAGAAGTGATGAAAGTGTTTTTTAAGTTAAAATGCTATGTTTAAAGAATGTATATTTGTTAATCATATGCTAATTAGACTTTACATATTCCTTTGTTCTCACCATATCCCACCTAAGATGATGCAAGTCCTTTGCATTGATGGCGAAGCAAGTGCTCAATTACCCACCATCTGTCAAGACAGGAAATGCAAGTCAAGTGAAAACAGAAAGGGGAATCCCAGCAAGAGGAGGCCTTCCACATAGAAAGGCAGGTGTGATGGCTAGAAGTGATGGGGTGAGCTCCTGGTCACCATGCCCCATACCAGGACTGCATCCAGTCCAAGTGGAGGTAGAGAAGCTTGAAGCAACCCATCTCAAGATGGAGCAACACAGTGGATGACATGTAGCTCATTTTCTATGGGGGAACTCTTCTGTTCACTCACAAGCCATCCACCTAGATTGCTGTGTCTGTCCCATTTCTATAGGTAATTCCTTCTCTCTCCAATGTTGTATGAAACAATACAAAGTAAAAGACAGCTATGTGTTTATAAGTTTTTCCTATTTCATCTGACTAGGGCGATTGGATGAAGAAGGAAGAGTAATGATATCTCTCTTTTGAGAAATGTCTTCCTTTTCCATATTCTCAAATAGTTATGGAATGCAAATATGTGCAACAAAAGAGATGTAAAAACGTCCACTGGAGTTGTCACTTTCAAATACCAGGCCAGTAGAAGGACTATGCTAACTAGCAATCTCATGGATGATCCCACAGATGGATCTGCAAGAGAGAAGTCAGAACTATGACATGTCTGGCCTTGGGAGCAGTAAGGATACTCCCAAATAGATTTTTCTCCAGTAATACCTTGCTTCTTTCTCCTTCCAAATTTTTAGAATGAATAGCATCCTCAAGCAATAATTTTGACCTTTATGCATTTACTCAAAATTGCAGAACACTCCCAGGATCCCTGCTTGTATAGTGACTCTACATTGGGCTATGACCCACATGGTCGGCAGTTCAAACCCACCGGCAGCTCTGTGGAAGAAAAGCCGGCCTTTCTCGTCCTGTACACGGTTACAATCTCAGGCGGCACCCACAGTGGGTCACTATGAATCAGTGTGGACTCAATGGCAGTGAGCTTGGTTCGGGTTCTGTATGCATTACCCCTTCTTAGTGAAAACTTATTGCTTCTAGGAGTAGGAGATTGCTAGTAAAGCAGTGGGACCACTTCAGAAGTGGGAATATTTAAGTGAAGAATGGAAAAGCAAAGAGGACAACATGCTTGTGATATGGGTGATTCCTCTTTCCCCACCTTATGGCGATCAGTTGACCACCGCTCTCCATCGGTGGACTCCCTCTCTTTCTGTACTAGGAGAACGGTGAGGCTTTCCACTCCTGAGAAGTAGTCACGGTCTCAGAAACCAAAAAGGGCCTGGACTGCCCTTTCCTCTAGGGTCACTGTGAGTCAGCATTGACATGATGGCCATGAAGATTTTGTTCATCAGTTCTGTTTTTTACTATTCCTCTTCCTTATCTTCGTCTTTATTGCTATTTCAGACTGCTGTTTTACCGTCTTGCCATCTGATTTGCTCTTTTTCCTGCTCACGCCCAAGTGTCCCAATTATCTGGGGCAATTGGACCCCAAATGAAATAATTGGTGGCTTTAACAAACAGAAACTTAGACTCTCACAGTTCAAAAGACTAAAAATCCAAATGTAGGGTGAGACGGCTAGGGATGACATTATGTTTCTGTCAACTTTAAGGGAACATTCTTGTTTCCCTTCGATATCTGTTGACCTAGTTTCCCTTAGAGATGCCAAGTGTCTTGGGGTCAATTGTCCTCTGGGTCTAGGAGGTTCATGGGGAAGAATCTCCATTTCAAAAAGCAAACTTTGCTCTTTGCTCTTCTTTATCGCTGTTGTTGAGATCTGCTTACTTCTCTCTCCTTTCAGTTATTATAATATGAAAGGGGGTATCTGGTTCATGCAAGGGAAAGTCCCCTTTTATAGGAGCAGAAAGACTATGAACTGAATAGGGGTATCGTATCCCACCCTAATCTCATTCCAACTATTGGTTGATCATATATCATGGGGGTAATTAAATCATTATATAACATTCAAATCACTGAGAATCATAGCTTAGCTGACTTGACATATATTTGGAGCTGTGTGGAGGGCACAATGCAATCCATCACACCAAGGGATCTCATTAGACGTAGCTGATAAACCTATTGGAGGTGTTCTTTTTAGCTTAGAACCATAGTCAGTTGGGTAGCTGCATGTAGGTTATCTTTATGGCATACGGAAAGAGAGATCTTGAGCAAAAGGCTCTCAACACACTTCACATTGCCAATGAGAGAAGACTTTCAGTAAAATCTAAATGTTATATACTCTTTTCCCCAAATACCGAACTAAATATTGAAATTGAAGAGCATCACTGCCCTCTGGTGGGAGAAGGTGGCCCACCCTTGCTCCTGGAGAGCAGTTGCTGGATTTGAACCGCCAGTCCAGTGGACCGCAGTCCCATAGACACCCACTATGCCACAGGGGCTCAGCCAATGCTTTCCTTTGTAGGAACAACCTTATTTTCCTACTTCGACTCAAGCAATAGCCCACATCATCGTCTCTATCATCAGAATATTACTTGTGCTTCTCATGCAAAATGGTTAGGGAACTGAACTGTGTTTGAACAGAAGACAGTATGTTGGAGAGGCTCATAGAATGCTGCTTGGTCATATAGTGTTCAGTTCTTTGACATTTACATACACTAAACCCCTCTCTATTCATAAAGGATGTATATACTACTTTCTAAGTAGTTGAGGGCAGATTCTCAAAACTGCACAAAACTTCTAATTTCAGGTCTTTGTGCTACCCCAGGCTCAGTAGCTGATTTTCCATCTCAATGATGGGTCTTCTGCCAGTAAGGTTTCACATAGTCTTGCTTCTCATCATTTAGTGTCTTTCTTTTTTTTCCCCACCCCCTACTATATGTTTTTTACTGTCCAAAGAAATCAACTTGTTTTGTTTCAGACACACATACACTCCATCACCTTACCTACAAAAGATACAAAAAATGTTCTTGTGGAAAGTAGTGTACAGTAGTAGTTCATAGTGAACCCTTTTCAAGTAAACTGTTTTCAGTTTCTCTCAAGGTAACATGAAATCACAATATCAATTCAATGGCATAACTGGTTTCAATTCTTAGCTCTACAACTTCCTAATATTGTTACCTGAATTTACTAGTCACTTCTCAGATTTCAGATCCTTTATCTACAAAACAGAATAATAACAGTATATACTTTATAATGCTATTGTAAGGAATAAGTGAGTTAGTCCAGGTACTTAAAATAAGGCTTGACATGTAGTAAGTACTGGATAAACATTAGCTATTACTACTATAATATCTTAACAATAAAACTAATGGTGCTCAAATGCTCAATTTTTTTAAGAGCACTTCTCAAAGCTGTTGTAAATCAGTAGCTATCCAAAGTTGCTGAATTCAGAGAGAGTTTACCACATCCAATATCCACTTAGGTCCCACCAGAATACTTCTCTTCACCCTTACCTGTAAATAGTCATAAATTACTTACTAAATGTTGCTAGCCTGGCAAGTTATAAGTATCTGATGCCATTTGAGCAGGCTGCCTCTATAGAACCTCACCTTTCTTACTCTGCATTCTTCTGTGATTCTCAATGGCTTAGCATTCTTTATATCATGAAATTTTAATTGGAGATCGATAGCAGACTTTGATAATCTGTAAGTGGAGACTGATGATCTGTTGGCTTGTGTTTTGATATGTAGACTCTTGGTTTTCATTATCTGATCAGAAGCTGGTGTTCAGGGAAACTGAGCCAGGTCACTTCCCTGTGCCCATCCACCCCCAAGGGTTCTTAAAGAATATCTTGTTTCTCAGTAAATAATCTACGTGATCACTATATTAACCTAGCTTGCTTTCCAGCCTACCATCTCTTCCTAGTCTGGACTATCTTACATAATAAAAAAGGTATACTCTTCTTGCTTACCAAAAATGCCAGATTTGGGCTCGGTAGCCCCCTGATGCAGCTTAATAAGCTAGGCAGCCTAATTTCCCCCCTGATTCTTCACAATCCCTGTGCTTCAGACAAATTAATCCACTCCTACTTTGCCACAGGACTCCTGAGTGATATGAGAGGAAAGATTGGTATTCCAAACCCATGAATAGATATTTTGAGACAATGTCTTGCTAATCTACTTCAGAAAGGTAGAACACAGGTCTATTCTACACACACAGCACTGTCATGTGTTAGAATCAACTTGATGGCAACTAGCCTTTCCATAAATTTCTGGTGCTCTTTATGTCCCTTCTCAAACTAGAATGCCCTCCTGAGAAGGAGACCACATCCTATTCATTTTCCAGGACTCAGTTCAAAGCTCATTCAAATATAATGATCCTAAAGTGTTGAAATCCCCCCTCCCATCATGTGCATTTCATTTATCATTGGTATTGTGTAAAAGGACATTTTCAAGCAAAATTCCTGTGTTTAAATCTCTAATTGTCACTTGTAATGATCTTGAGCATTTCAAAAATGTCTTTGTTAGGCATGCACATTCTCTCTGAATTGCCTGTTGACAGAACACTTAATATTTTATATCATACTGTTTTCGTGAATTTATCTAATCTCAGCTATTAAGGATAAATATGAAAAAGAGCTACACCTTCAACCTCAATACCTGTGCCTTTTCAACATTTGTTGAATATATTAGACTGATGAGCCTTAGTGTACCTTAAACACTTTCCAATATCTAGCATCTAGTTATATTTATAGTCTAATTAAAGATACAAATCTTGACTACAACACTCAACATGATTACCCTAGTGCCTTCTCACTTCCTGAGCCCTGGATTAAATGTGGTTCATAGAGAGGGACTTAATGTTACGTTTGTAAATATAAAAGAATGAGGGTAAGGGGATTGTTTTGAAGACAGTTCCTGATCCTGGTAAATTATATGCTGAATTGTTCCTTACTCAGGACCTCATCAAAATCAAGACAGTGAGGTCTGACTCCAAGAAGCCAGAAGGCAGGGCAGAACAAGAAGATGCCTGCTTTTCAGCCGAGAAAGCACAGTGACAGCGTCAGGGACGGATGCCTGGCTATTAGGATTGAGTCCTCTTAGATGTCAGCTCATTTCCTGGTAGAAAATGAAATCCCATAAAAGCTGGTTTATCTGGCATTATATCAAGCAGAACATTTCTTATAACATAATATTCGTATGAATGACCCCAAGGCACTGCACGATGATGTTGAGTGTCACTTTGGAGTTAAGGGTGTTATATATTATATTATCATTCTTTTGAAAACTGGTGGTTGCGGCACATGTGGTAATTTTCCATTGCACAGAATGCCTGAATCACCAAACCTCAGGATTTCTTCCTACTGGGAAAGGTGAGTGAGTGAGTGAGTGCGTGAGTGAGTATACATGAGTGTGAGTATTAGAAGTTAGGGTAAATAGTGAGTTACAGTAAACTGGTAAGACATAATTTATAGAGTTTTAACCGTTCACCAAGAGTCTCAGATTTCACCAGCTTATGCATATGTTCTAAAATTGACTTAAGTTTGAAATTATTTGATTGAAGGAAGGGAAGTAAGGAAATCAAAACCTCTTTGCCCCTATGCTAAAAGTGTTATAAAATCTCACTTTGTAGGGAAAATACAAGGTTGGGTTATTTTTATTTTTTTTTTTAAGTAAAGGAATCACTAAATGGTTTCATCCCTGTGTGCAGGTAGTGCTCTGTCAACCTGATCCTGTTGACAGATAATCATTTGACAGGCAGGCCTTTGATGTCAAGCTTCACTTAGGCAGAAAGAAAGTTCCCCTAAACTTCCCTGACAGACCGGGTGGTCTTGTCTGCCTTCCTTCTACAGAATCTTGCCCAGGAAACTGATGGGTTAGGGACCTGGTTAGTGGTGATGTCGACAAACCACAGGCCACTTCCCTAAATCTGAAGGCCAAGGAAGGGGCCATCAAACTTTGCTTAAAACAAACAAGTGCTAAATTAAAAAGAATGTTAAATACAGACCAGCTGCTTGGCTCCTGATAGTAGATTTCATTCTTCCCTCCTCTCACCTGATGGAGCTTGCCCTGCAGGGTTTGCATCAATTATCTGTCGACATGTGGAAAATGATTGATGAGCTGCCTGCGGCACTGGAGTACACTTTGTCAACCACTCATAATTTATACATCTTATCTCTTCCAGAACAAAAGATAGGACAGCCCACACTGAAGTTAGATTGAAGCGGGGAGAGGGGAAAAAGAGGAGAAAGAAGCAAGTTAGACCAACTTTCAGGGGTCTGTTCAGGAAAACTGGAGCGATAAGACCCTTAGCTGTTGATTCTCAATTGTCCAGCAGCCTTGTCCTGGACACAGGAGACAGAGGAGGCAGAACTCTGTTGTTGTCCTATCTAGAAGTGTCTGGGCATGGGAAAACGATGTGCTGCTTTAATTACAGCTCCATCTCAGACAAATTAGAAGCACTGCAGCTAAATTTCATTTTAATCAGCCATTTTTAAGACAGAATTTGAACCATCTTTGATAAAAATGTGTGTGTGTGTGTGTGTGTGTGTGTGTAGGAATTGAAGGTTTAAATAAATAGAAGAAGACAGCATTTGCAACCAGCCCTGGTAGAGATGTGCATGTGTGCCCAATTTTTGGCATTTGGGGTAAACAGTGAATTTACTGAATCAACTGATAAGTTGAAATTTATAGTTTTGATAACTCAACAAGAACCTCAGATCCTGGTGGATCTACCTTCTGAAAAACACTTAGGAGAAGCTTTCCAGGGATGAAGATTTAGCATTAACTTTGGGGAAATTGGCATATCCAATAGTAGTGAAACTGTTGTTGTTTAAGTTATATTCCCAAGACTTAAATAAAAAAGGAATGTTTTCCGAACAGAAATTGGTGATGCTGCTCCTTCCTTGTTAGCTTGTTAGTTGCCCAGTTGTGGTTTTGCTCTTGGGATCAGAACCCGTGCTCCACAACATCAAACCAATGTCTGTAGTGTCTATTCTTACATGAGATGACCCCATGCATGTGAAGTAGAACTATGATCCATAGACTTTTCAAAGTTAGGAATTTTCAGAATCACTTTTCCAGGTGTTTTCCACAAAGTGCTTCTAGGTAGGTAGGAACCAGCAGTCTTTTTGGTTAGTGAACTAGTGTTAACCATTTGCACTACCCAGCATTCCCGGCTACATAAGAAGTATCAGTTCACACAGGCTATCTAGTCTGAACTTCCTTTCTCTGCTGGTGATACTATAATAGTCACAAACCCAGGTGATGATCTAACACTCATTTCTGTGCGATAACTGCTGAAAAGAGAAATTCTATGATGGCTGATCTCTAGTAATTGACTCTCTAGTAAGATGTCCCATTTATTGATTTTCTTCTTTGAAAGAGAGTACTGACAAATATAAAGTCAAGAGAAGTGGTTATTGAATTTGAATGATCGGCCTAACAGATTCGTGGTTTATTGAGTGGTGGATGGACAAGAATGAGGGTAGAACAGAGTCAACTTTATTATGTAATAGGATATTCTCCAATAAAAGTTAATGCATTATTTATCAAGTGTTAAAGGATACATAAGAAAGCAAAATGAGCATATCTACTGAATCAGTTCTAAAAGTGAAGAATAGAATGATGAGGTAAAGATAAAAATAGTGAAAGAGAGAACACAAGTGGATGACCAAAAAGCCTACCAGGACAGTTTAAGACCTTGAACATTTTGAACCAATATTTGAACCTTTATTTATATTTTGCTGGTAATATTGAATGAAAGGTTACCTGTTAGTATGCTCAAGAATTGGTTCTTGAGCTCTCAGTAGCAAGTCAGCTAACATCAAGTTTCTTTCATGAATCTTTCATTGAGCATCAAATTATCCCATACTGAAGTGCTTCCTTGAATTGATGCATAAAAGTGGGCTACTAAAGAGTCATGGAATCAGTAACAAGATGACATTTAGTCATTGTGACTCATGGTGACGCCATATATGTCCAAGTAAAACTGTTCCTAGGGTTTTCAATGGATAATTGAAGTAGATTGCCAGATCTTCTGAAGCACCATACCTTTAGGATGGACTTGCTAGCCATGCAGTTGGCAATTAAGTACGTTAACGACTTGCACCATCTGGGTACTCTAGAGTCCAGAAAAGCTACAGATGCCCTAATGATGATAGATCATTCATAGGAAGTTCTCATAAGTTTTCTCAAACTTGGAAATTAAAAACCAAATAAATTATCATAGAATCTAAGAATCAAGGGCAGGTATACTGAGCTTTTGTAGTTGAATAAATGATGAAATGACAGCAGCAAATGGAGGCATAGCATGGATCACTTGAGGTGGGATCTCATTTAGATTTAGGTGGTAGCTTCCATGCATTACAATGATAGAAGTTTTACATTTTTTTATTCTTTTTTGGGAGGGGGGCATCACTGCCCTCTGGTGGGAGTAGGAGGCCTAGCCTTGCTGCTAGAGAGCTGCTGCTGGATTTGAACCGCCAGCCCAGAGCGCCACAGTCCCGTGCACAACCTCTACTCCTCCAGGGTTCAGCCCACGTGTTTTTATTCTTTTGATAACCCTTCAAAGCTTCTGTATTTTGTAGGTCATCCCTGCTTGTTATTGATCTTGAGAGATCGCAAAGGTAATACCCTAGAATTTTAGTGCAACTAATTTTACTCTCAGTGCTTCATTTCCTTATTATCAGACTCAGATTTCTATCTTGAAGGGGAGCCATGCCATGCCTCATCGAAAAATGTGCACAGAGTAGCTAGTCAGTAAGTGTTCGCTGAATGGATTCATGAGAATTTAACTCTGAACTTTATTTTAAAAATAGACAATTTGTATTTGTATTAGGAATAGACTAATTTCTAGCTTATGAACTCAGTGAATTAACTTGAGATACCAGACACTTTGAGGCCATTCATCAGTTAATCATATGAAACCCTGAGTTTTGACTTTTTGTAAGGCATCTTCTTTTCATAAAGATTTTCAAATATAAATGGTACTTTGAGGAGACAAATGACCTGGAATTCTTTTGCATGGAAGTCAGTGTTTTGAACTGGTATTGTTTTCTTGTTGAAACATTGGGGGCTTGGGGAAGGGAGGAATCCCTGTGAAATTTTTATATTGCAAATTTGCTAGGATGAGTCAATATCATTTGTATTTCTAGTCCTAATGATGAAGTAGGGAGACTGCTTTTCGGAGTAAACTATTGTATAGTACAATCAGAAGATTATTCTTGAGTAAGTAAAGAAGGGGTTTTTATGTTTCATTTTCTTTAACTTAGCTTTTATCTATAAATAGGTGGAAATTTTACATATTTAAGTGCTATGAAGCAATAGAAAGTGACTATATTTAATAAATACTTGACTACATTTGATAAAAACTTGACCCATAATATACAGACCCAGAAAATTTCAGGTTAAAAATGTATATTAATATAAAATATATGATAAAATTAACATTTTATCCTTAAATAGTCGACATTTATATGTAGATATGTGGTAAATATATAGCCAACTTTTATTTGCTGAAACCATATGGAAGACTATATAATGTAGACCAGATGCTTGAGAAACACCAGGCATACCAAGAGCCCAAGGCAGAACTCCCACATGGTTAGTGTACAGGGATGGCCAGAGACAGTGCTAATGACTTGCCCATAAAAGAGACTTGTGGAATTTTAAGAAGATCCAGGAGGCGAACCAGAGGGCTGCACACAGCAATTCAACTCCTGCCGTGTCACCCCACAGAGCCAAATCTCTTTCCCTGTTTCTCTCTTGGTCCACTTTAACCCAAACAATTCCTACTTGCCTTCTTTTGCTCTTGCTGTTAGCTCTTCATGGAATGCCCCTCCTCTGCAGGTGCTCTAGTGGCATGATAGCTAGCGGATTGGGCTGCTATCTGTCAAGCCTGCACTTCGAACCCTGCAGCTGCTCCGCAGAATAAAGATGAGACTCTCTCCTCCTAGATTGGCTCACAGCCTCAGAAACCCAAAGGGGACAGTTCTTTTCTGTTCTAAAAGGCTGCTTTGAATCATAGTCGAGTTGATGATCAGTGAGCACAAGTAGGCTAGTGAATTAAACAATACGGATCCCTTCAAGTTTCCTTTCAAAGCCAATGCTGCTAGTCCAGGTAGACTGGAGAAACAAATTCATAGACACTCGGAGAAGGCAGAGGTTTATATACAAGAGTAGTTGAATATTGAGAAAATAATACCAGCCCAGTTCAGATCAAGTCCATAAGTCCAATATAAGCCCATATGTCCAATACCAGTCTGTAACGTCCTCTTCAGACTCAGGATCCACAAGCAATGACACTGAATGCAGGGAGATCACAGGCTAGTGGGTGCAAAGTCAGTGACCCTAGAAGCATCTCAGCACTGGCAGGTGGCTCCTCCATGCGGCTCCTCCAGTTTCCAGGGCTGCATCAGAGTAGGTCCATGTGACTTCTCCTCAGGGTGTCTCACAAGAAGTCAGCAGAGATAGAATGTCTCCTTTCTCCAAGGAGGAAAGTCAGGAATTCACAGAATTCTCAGAAGAAGACCAAGTTCACACAGCAGCCTTGTTGGCTATGATCCCATGAACAGACAAGACTCTACCTCTTTACTCTTAATCCTCTCAAGTGCCACATTGACACCAGCTTATGCAACTACCCGAGCCTAGGTTGTCTTAGACATTGTCAGCTTAGGCTATCCTTAAACCAGTCCTTTAGAGTTAATATACTTAATTTTATTATATCACTCATTCTGTCTGTAGATATAAGGAGCTTAGCTAAGGAGTATAACTTTATACCATACTATGCCACAGTTCCTTGGTTTTTCAGGAAATAGTGCTGAATAACTGACCTAACTTGAGGAGTCACTTAACAACAATCTCCAATTATTTATGAGGAAAAGGGCAAACAATATTTTGCCATTATCCATACAATTTTGTATAGAAAAGACCTACAGGGGAAATTTAATGTAGATAAATTTGTTGAAGGACTATTATTTACTTGGTCAAATTTTCAAATGAAGCTGATACTTCTTGAAGAAGATTAAAAAATCAGAAAGATCATTCTGGAAGTCCAGAAAAGTGATGAAATGTGCCCCAGTTCATCTCTTTCTTTATGGAATGGAAAAGTTTATGCTGTATGTGAATGAGACAACATATTTCTCAACAGTGAGAAAAATCCACAATCACAACAAAATGCACCTATTTTAAACACTACCATTTTGCAAAGCAAATTCATCTTATGATAGTATGAATTAAACTTTGGCAAGTGGGGGCGGGGAGGTTATGTTGATGAAATTGAACATCTTTTAAGCTATTTGATCAGGGAAAGATTGGCCATCATGCCTGGGGACTGATTCTAAAGTTAGGAAGAGGAGGAAGAATTGAGGAATGGTGATAAATAAATTAGGGAAATGTTTTCGGGAAGACTGTAATTTCAAAAAGAGTAACCCATGGGAGTGGTATATTGTCCTCTTGCAACTGTAGACATTTTTCACTTTATAATTCCCTGTTTAAACCTGGACAACTTTAATTTGGAATTAAAAATGATGGCAGAAATGCTGAGCCATGTTCTAATGATGAAGGGCTGCAATTTACAGACCAATTAGAATGGCATTTGTTTTCATTTTGCAGCAACTTTTCTCCCCACAGCGCACACCTCAGTAACAGGAAGATAAATTCTCAGGTACAGGGGTGGTTTTCTGGGGTTGACAGCTACCATATGGCTTTATCGGGGAGGTGGGGGGACGGGTTCTCGGCAGCTTCAGAGAGCCACCTCTCACATTCTGTCCGTTTTGGAGGGCCACTCACCTTGCAAAACAATGCCATTTAACTTCCAGCTCTGAGACCTTGCTTGTGTCCGTGGCCACCCCCAGGTTAGATATTCTTCAATTAAAGTCTTAAACCTGACCACGAAAGGACAAATTGCGACCTTAAGTTATATCTTAAAGTCCTGATTCATAGTGGGATGCAGAAAGAGGGTTTTTTTGGCATTCTCTATGACAGGCTCCTTGTAGATACAACAGTTTTCCATAAGGAATTGAAATCATACATCAAATGTATTGTTTTATATGTAAGTCACTGGAGACCAATGAAAGCAGTTGGTAGAGCCCAAATACCATTACAAATAGATTTATTGTAGTGTGTTTTCTCCCACCTTTTTCCAGAAGTTATTACTTTAATCTTAAGAATTTATGTAAGTATGCTTGTGGCTTTTATATGGTTTATGTATTCACTTTGGAGACTTTTAGCTATTTAGTGGTGAGGTGTTTAAAACAAGTGTTATCAAGGAAATAATTTTGGCTTTACATCATTTTTTTTATATTTGCCTCTGAATGCTACATGTAGAATAGCCAGTGGGCAATATAAAAGAGTTATTGTGAGTGTCACGGAAACTTATCTTTCTAGTGCCCTTTAGTTTGTTGTGTTCATCTGTACCTCCAGAAAGCAAACAGAAATAAACCTGCAGTTTTCCTTTGCTACCAAATTGGAAAAAAACTCTGTGCTTCTTTTATGTATTATTTCAAGGAAAGTGAATATTAGACCTCAGAGCAATTAAATTCCTTCTAGTGTACATTTTCTAAAAGAACTGTAAATTTTTTTCCTTTTGTTTTTGCCAACCCAACAGTAACATTGCTGTTAGGAAATTTACAAATAAAAATTCAAATGTTCTTAGAAGACAAATCAAATAATTTTGTTAGGCCTATCACATTTCGTATTTTAACTAAATTGTATTGAAGATGTTTTACACATTGTTCTCTAAGAATGTTTCCTATTCAAAATGTTTTAATAAAACTTTAATTTACCATCTTCCTCTGTACATATGCTTACACACATGCATCTATGCACATGCATACAATATGAATTTAAGTGTCTCTATGAATTTTGCCAAGTTTCAGTCTGTTGAAACTTGCCAATAATTCTAAATGCAATATATTCCAGCCTAACTATGTTTGAATTTAAAACTGTGGTTCATCTGGTTCTCATGAAAACATTGCTCAGACCCAGCCCCTCAACCCTCCCTCTCTGACTTTTAAAAATGTATTTTTTTGAGTGGTTCAATATTCAAATCAAAACTTTCAGAACTTTTCCTTGAAGGAAAACACTTAAAGGGAAATGCTGGTGAGCACTAATCTTAGTCCATACCAGGCCCAGGAGAATAGGTTTTATGGACTCTCAGGGTAAATGAGAGTCCCCTAGGTGGGTGACACCAACTGTTGCCTCTTCAATACTGACTGAAAATTTAATAGGTCAAAACTGTCCAACAGTAAATATGGAGAAAAGGTCTAACAATCTGCTTCTATAAGAATTACAGCCAATTGTCCACAAATGGGGTTTGGGTCCCCACTCTTACACCCCTTACACACAATGATGTGATTCTTATTCCTTGATGCTTGATACCTGATCCCTTTGATACCTCATGATTCCACAGGCTAGTGTGCTTCTTCCATGTGGGCTTTGCTACCTCTGTGCTAGGTAACAATGATGAAACATACAACTTTCCTCTAGTTCTTAAATACTTCTTCTCCCCAACTCTCATGGTACCAATTCTACCTTAAAAATACAGCTGGATTGGAAGATATACACTGGTATAGATGGGAAGTGGAAATACAGGGAATCCAGGACAGATGAACCCCTTAGGACCAGTAGTGGGAGTGGTGAAACCTGGAGGTGGAGGGAAGGTGGGGTATAAAGGGGGGAGTTGATTAGAAGGATCTACACATAACCTCCTCCCTGGAGGGTGGACAGCAGAGGAGTGGGCAAAGGGAGACGTTGGGCCATGTAAGAGATGACAAAATAATAATAATTTTTAAATTATCAAGTTTCCAGGAGATGGGGGAGCAGGAAGGGAGGGGATTAGATGAGGAGCTGATGCCAAGGGCTCAAGTAGGAAGCAAAAGTTTTGAGAATGATGATGGAAGCACGTGTCCAAATGTGCTTGACACAATGTATGTTTGGATCAATTGTGATAAGCATTGTATGAGCACCCAATAATATGATTTTATTTAAAAAAATTGAAAAGGATTACAGCCAAGATATCACAACCCTGTGGAGAAGTTCAACCCTGTAAGACATAGAGATGGGACCTGCCTTGAATGAGAATCAACTCGCCAACAATGAGTTTTTTTGTTTGTTCCTTTATCAAATGTTGAAAAGGATAGTACCTCTCTAGAGATGGATGCCTTTTCTAGTTTGACTATTATTTGCACAATAGAATGATAGATGTCATATTTGATGCTCTCTGTGACATAGTCCACATAACAAAGACTTTCTCATGTTAAACCTAGTTTGTGGCCCCTTTGCCCATCGAGTCTCAACTGCATAATTCCATGAAAGGCTTGCAAACCACCAGAAGTTTACCTTCTCCTTGATTTGAAATTTTGACCTTCATTTAGTTTCGATGCCTGCCTGCTTCCCTGAGATTCTTTTGGTGTAATTTTAATTGCTTGCTTTGCCCATGGCTTTACTTTTTGTCCTATCTACTAAAGTTCCTATTTGCATCATCAATGTACTTGAATACTCTTCTCTTGTCTACATTCTACTCCACTCATTCCAATTCCGCACTTGTCAATTTAAGAGAAAAGTTGTTACCTCAGCTTTTCTGCTTGTCTCACTTTTAAATATATCTTTTCTATGGTCCTGATACTTTTAGGGATTGGCAGAAGTATAAGCTAAATAGGTCAATACTGGGAGACAGAAATTTTTTGTTCCAGGAGTTGACTCTTACCTAATATTGATCATTTCTTTTCTTTCAGTGGGTCTCAGGGAAATTAATTATAATCTCGATTTATGACACACTCATCAACTGATCTGTGCATGACTTTCTTTGGTTATATATATTTATTTATATTTTAATATAAAATTAATGAACTGACTAGCCTAAGGACTAGACTATAGATGATGATATGTCTTTCTGTACCCTCCTGTGTATATGACTATTCTAAATGGGTACTTATGTACTTGTTCATTTTTAAAAATTCCTGAAAACACACAGACACACACATACATGCTACTGTCACATTGATCCAAACTGACAGCATCCCTAGAAGACAGAGCAGAGCTGACTCATGGGGTGCTCTAGGCCGGAATCTTCATAGGACCAAATTATTACATCTTTTTCTAGCTGATCAACTAGATGAATTCAACCTCTAATCTTTCTAAAAGCAGCAAAATAGCTGACCATTGATGCAACAAAGCTCCTTCATGTGCACATACAGTTACTGAGTTGTTGATTCCAACTCCCGGTGAGTCTAGAAGGTCAAGTTGAACTGTCCCATAGGGACAGGTTCCAAATTGCAAATCTTTACAAAAGCAGAAGTAGGCGATTGCATCTTTCCCTCCTGATGTGACTGGTAGGTTCTAATGGCTGACCTTTCAGTTAGCAGTTGAATGATTTCATCACATACATATAATATAACCAAATAAGACCTACTGCCATGGAGTCAATTCAGACTCAAGTGACCTGATAGGACAGAGGAGAAATATCTGTGAGGGCTTTTGAGCTTGGAAACCTTTGTGGAAGCCAAAAGCCTTGTCTTTCTCCTGAGAAGCGACTGGTGGGCTCAAACTGCTTACCTTGTGGTTGGAATTCCAGTATGTAGCTCACTCCACCACCAGGGAAGATGCCCTAATCATACTCACATGCCCATTGTCATCTAATTTATTCTAACTCATAGTGGGTGGTAGGTTTTACCAGTTTTTTTATTAGCGCCCAACTTTACTGCTAGGGTCTTTAATATTATGCATATAAACCCCAAATCAAAGTTTCTGCCATTGAATCCATTTCAACTGACAGCAATCTGATAGGACAGTGTTGAACTGCATCTATGGGTTAAAGACTAACTGTTTATGGGAGTGGAAAGCCTCATATTTATCCAGAGGAACAAAAGGTTATTTTGAACGACTGACTCTCACGTTAGCAGCCTAATGGGTATCAATATATTGCTTAATTTCAGACATTATTTCTTATTTGTTTATTTAGTATTCTAAAGAAGTTAGCTTGAGGGATGTTTTCTACTGAATTTGCTTATATTTCTCCCCCTTACTTTGCTACACTATGTCGATGCTGTGACTTCAGGTCCTACTCTTTCAATGTTGTGTAATATGCCATTGTGTTAGAATACATTTTATTTGCCTATTTTCTTTCCTCCGGTCTAGTTACATTATTTTAAATTGTGCTATCTATATGCATTGTAGAGTTTCTCTTGAAAAATGATTACTAGTTCTTTGAACATGCATACTTTAAAATTTACTGAAAAAGGATGACCTGTTTTTTCAATCATTTTTTTTTCTAGTTCATTCTTCCACCAGCAAAGAATGGGGAGATTTTTGGAGATAGACATCTTGTCTGATACTTTCTATTGGTAGACTTCCTATCGTATAACTAGTAAGCGGGCCTCCCTTCGTACATCAAATGGAAATTCTTTGACTTTTTCAGGACTGGCATCCCCTAGTTCCCTCGAGCTAACTAAAGCACCAGGTCACTTTTAAAACTATTAACAAAAAACCTTTAAAAATCTGTAATTGAGTAGTCGAAAGCAAAAATTATGACAAGCTCCGAGGACGCGAATAAAAAAAAAAAGATCTTTTGTTGCACCAGAAAAGCCTGCTAAAACATTCAGTTAGCTCAGCTGCTAACCTAAAAGTTGGAGGTGCAAATCTGTCCAGGGAGCTTAAGATGAAAGGTTTGGCGATGATTTTCCTTCAAAATCTGTCAGGGAAGACTGTATAAAGCATAGTTCTATATTGATATAGCAAATACACGATATTACCAAAAGTTAAAACACACTTGACAGCCATCGAGTGTTTGAAGTTGGAGCCTTCACACCTGACTCTGGCTGTCTTCGACTGACTGACTGAGTGACTTACCCAAAGTCAGGTCAGCGTTCCGTGCTTCTGTCTCTCCATCTCCTAATTGAGGTTCTCGACCACTAACAGTCTCTTCCAGTCTAAGTTCCCATCATTCAGTTACAACTCGCACGTTGACTAAAGTGTTTCTTTTTAAAGCATTCGCTATCCATTTTCTGCTGTGCTCTTCCCCGCACCTGAGCGATGCTGCAGGCAGAGAAAAGATGGCTGAAAGTCAACGTGGCGTGCATGTGGTATGGTGTGCCAGCAGGGAATGCATAGATCCCTCCCTTCTGGCTTGCCTTAATTCCCTAAAATTCTACAATTTCCCTTTTATGACTCGGTTCTTGAGGCTTTATAGTTGTCCGTCTCCTATTAAAATGCAAATGTCCCTGGAGTGGGTGGGGAAAACCTTTAAACTCATTATCATCTAAATTTTCCACAGGGATTAATTTCTCTGCTCTTTTCTCCGCAAACACCTGGTCAGAAAGGGAAGCCTGTGGGAATGGAGCACCTGGGTGGTGCGGGCACGTCCGAGGAGGGAAAGAGTTGTGAGCAGAGACTTGGGGTTTTCCCCGTGTGTCCTTCTATGACACACTCCCTCACGCAGCACCACCCAGACCCTCCGAACCAACTGTCCAAACACACGAGTCTACAGCTGTATCCCTGGGGGAAATTTTCCTCTTAGGACTAATTGGAGGAGAAAAGTGTGTAAAGTCTGCCAAGCAGCAACAATACCTCTCGATCCTGTAAATCACTCCTGAAAGCCTCCAGTCCCAACTCCGCACGCTTAGGGCAGTGGCTTGGGAACAGACTTCTTTCTCAGACTCCCCAGAGGCCAGGCCCACGCTCTAATGGGATCATTTTGAGGCACGGACAGGCCTTGTCAAATAGCTTCAGCTGGGACATTTGTAGTGGTGCCTCATCTGCTCTGTGTGACATCCAAACAACTCTTTAAAAATGTCAACTCTGGCTCACCTCACAAAGGGGCCCTGAAGGGTGTTGTTTAACATGTTTGAGGTTTCTGTTTTCCCTCTGTCACCCACACAAAAATGTTCTCCACCCCCCAACTCACACACACACACACACACACACACACACACACACACACATACACCAGCAACTCCCTAAACAATGCATATTTTTGCCTCTGCGGACCCAGACCCTGTAACATGTCAGGATGTTAATAAACAATCTGAACTATAGCTGTCATAATGCAAGGTTAAATGAAGTCTTTACAAACTATCCATTTAAAGGAATTTTTAAATTTAAATTTTTTGCTTTCGGCAGGCTGGCTATGGACACAGCTTGTTTCAGATCATGGGCAGCAGAGCTGTGGACTTTTGTCCTTGGTCACTGTTGTGCTTAATTCCTGCTCTCATTCATTAATCATCCCTTTACCTATTTATACCCATGCCAAGTAGAGAGAACACACTTAATGTCTGCTTTTGTTTTTCAATGGCAACTTTTGGGAAGACTAAGGCAGGGGTAATTATTACTTACAAAGTAATGCTAAAACTCTTAGATAAACTTCAAATGCTATATCTATGGAGAATTAATTTTGTTTCAACTCTTAAGAGCTTGTGACAAAGAGGCTAGAGTAGCTTTATTCAGTTGAAGGCCAAAAAAGCCATGCCAACTTTCAGATAATTAATAGAGTTGCTTCACTAAAATCTAGCCATGCAATCAGAACAGACGCGCAGGGTAGACCTGTAGACAGGTCCATCAGGTGTGAGCTGGGAAGACAGCTTCAGAGGTATGGTCTCTAAGCGAACTTCTGCACCATCTAAGTTTACACTTTCTGTGTTAGTTTCCTAGTACTGCTATAACAGAAGTATCACAAATGGGTGGTTAAAGAGTTTAGCCCCCACCCCCACAGCTAAGGGTTCAAATTCAAGACACTGACCCTAAAAGAAACCTCTTTCTCTGGTCTCTTGGAGAAATCTTTGCATCAGTTTCTATAGTTCTTATGTTCCTCAGTTCTTTGGTATCTTCATATAACATCTATCATTCCCTATTTGTGCTTGCTTCTGTGTATCATGCAATCTTTTTTATAATTCAGAGTTGACTAGATTTAGAGCACACCCTACACTAATATTACCTCATTAATGAAACATAGAAAATACATATTGGACAGGGGTTGCAATTTAATAGGCTAGTTATTGTTTAATATTTTTCTCTTCTCTTGTGTACCACTTTTATTGTTCTTATCTCTATGAAATAATACATGTCCTTTCAAGATATCTTCTGTTAAACTTAAAACAGTCATTAGGGCAGTGAACATTTTGTTAAATTATTTGAATCTCATCACTGCCTATGATATTGCCCTTGTTCTTGCGATACAGAATTCTCACTTCCTTCCATGGCTGTATCCTAGTCACCAAAATGGGGAAAGATTTGACATGTTCATTCCTGTTCAGGATTCTTCCCAGAAGTGAACATACCATTTTTGCTTACTCGTTCCCACAAATGACGTTATTTAAGGTATTAAACTTTTGATATATTGGCTTGCTTACATTTGGGAATTCCTTGTTACTATAGCCTATGCTAGCCTGTCTTTACAGTAGAAGCATTGTAAGTCTAAGTCTCCAGGAGTGAACATTGCCATCATTAAAGAGTCTTGGAATCTCATAGAAAGAGGAAGTATCTCTGATCTAAAGTGCTTCATAAGCCAGCTAAATGATCTAATTATAGCCATCTAATTATTGAATGATAAGATCCAAATCTAATATAGGACTGAATCTTAAAATAGTGATTGGCATTGAAAGATTTTGTTTAGGAGAGAAAAAGAAAACCCCATGAACTTTCTCCATCTATACTGAAAGAAGGTAGCTCAAGCAAGAGTCAGGAAAAGAGATCTGATGCCATGTCTGTTGTTGTTTTTAATCATTTTATTGGGGGTTCATACAACTCATCACAATCCACACATCCATCCATTGTACAAAGCACTTTTGTGAATTTGTTTCCCCCACTGTTTTCAAAACACTTGCTTTCCACTTGAGCCTTGGGTATCTGCTCTTCATTTTTGTCCTCCCTCCTCCATCCCCCTCCCCCATGAATCCCTGATTATTTATAAATTGTTATTATTATTATTACTTTGTCATATCTGACACCATCCAATGTCTCTCCTCACCCACTTCTCCACTGTCCATCCCCCAGGGAGGAGGCCATATGTAGATCTTTGCAATCTGTTCTCCCTTTCTACCCCACCTTCCCTCCAACCTCCCATTATTGCCCCTCTCACTTCTAGTCCTAAGGTGTTCTTCTAGCCTGGATTCCCTGTGTTTCAAGTTCCTATCTGTACCAGTATAAATCCTCCAGTTCAGCTGCATTTGTCAGGCAGAACTGGGATCATGATAGTTAGGAGTGGGGGGTGGGGAGAAAGTATTCAAGAACTAGAGGAACACTGTATGTTTCATCATAGCTACACTGTACCCTGACTGCCTCATCCCTCCCTGGACATTCTGTGAGGGAATGTCCACAGATAGACTATGGGTTCTCACTCTGCACTCCCCCTCATTAACAAGGATATGATTTTTTGTTCTTTGGTGCCTGATAGGTGATTCCCTCAACACATCTTGATCACCCAGGCTGCTGTGCTTATTCCATGTGGGTGTTGTTTTCCTGAGCTAGATGGACACTAATTTATCTTCATGTCTTTAAGGCCCCAACTCTACATCCCTTGGTAACTGGGCACCATCAGCTTTCTTCACCACTTTTGCTTATGCACCCACTTTGCCCAGAGCAATCATGTAAGGACAAGCTGGTGTGCTTCTTCCCTGTGGACTTTGTTGTTTCTCAGATGGATGGCCACTCGATTATCTTCAAGCCTTTAAGACCCCAGGCACTATATCTTTTGACACTCAGGCACTATCAACTTCCTTTGTCTCATTTGCTTTTGCACCTACTTTGTCTACAGTGATTCTTGTTGGGAGAGTCTTGTGTGCTTCTTCTATGTGGACTTTGTTGTTTCTTATCTAGATGGCCACTTGATTATCTTCAAGCCTTTAAGAACCAAGACACTATATCTTTTGATAGCCAGGCACCATCAGCTTTCTTTGCCACATTTGCTTATGTGATGCCATGTTAATAGCCAAATCTGACAGCCACTGGCTACTTGAAATCATCAGTGCTATTTCTTTGCATTAGTGGGGCCTTTTAGCTTCTCTACTTAGCTGCTTCTTATTGGAAGAGGAGGAATCGGCTCTCTTCAAGCAGACAAAAACTTTCCAAGACATATTTTTAGACCCTGATAACTTGCAGTCAGGTAGATGGTGATGTAGACTCATAGTTATGCATTTTATTTCTCTTCTCTGGTCAAAACATATGAGTTCATTTATGTATTAGACCCTACTGATAATGTTCAGAAAGATTTCATCACCTCTCTCTTTGCACTTTCTAAATAATTTAGTAAAAGACAGACAGGAAAAGAGAATGGACTAAGGAGACCCTGAAGCTAACCCTTCCTCATTGAAAAGCCAGATTTTTCTGATAGCCATTGACAAGCATAATAGTTGATGAAAAACATGGGGCCTTGACTTGCATTCTGAGACCAGTGCCAGCCTTGCAGACCTCAGATACATGCTTGATTTTTAATATTAAAAATGGATATGGACAATCCATTTAGACTATGATAGTCTTGTCATGGCATGACATGTCAGGTGAGGACCTAACAGTCATGACATCTTGAGATGGCATTGTTAATGCAATGCTTAGAGTAGCAGTTCTTTACCTATGGATCACAACCCCTTTGAGGGTTGAATGACCCTTTCACAGGGGTTGCCTAAGACCATCAGGAAACACAGATTTCTGATGGTCTTAAGAACTCAGCCTCTTCTATCGTCTACAGTTGGGTCCTCCCATATGCAGCTACACCCACATATGAGTGCCCTGTGTGAAGACTGTTACCCATGCTACACCATGCCTCGACAAAATTTCATTTATTTGTAATTAGGAAAAAAATATTTCACAATATGTAATTATGTATTGTTTTGGGCTGAATCATTATGCTTTAATTATGTTCAATTTGTAGCAATGAAACCACATTCTGCATATCAGATATTTACATTATGATTGAAAACAGTAGCAAGTTTGCAGTTGTGAAGTAACAACGAAAATAATTTTATCATTGGGTGTCACCACAACATGAGGAACTGTATTAAAGGGTTGCGGCATTAGGAAGGTTGAGAGTTACTGGCTTAGAGTAAGCAACTGATAGGATTATTAGAATGATAAGACAATTATAGGAGAGTGGGTAAGATCAGATTCCCTCTGACACATAATTTCTGTACCCTCAGGAATCATTTGTCATATTGGGTACCATGATGCATAGCCTTCTCTGCTGGACTAGGCATTTCTAGGAACAGGGACTATAATAGATTCCCACCTGGCTTTGGTGCCTAGCAGGGAGCTTGACACATAGTTTGCCTTCAGTTAATACCAGTAGATTGAACTGAAATAAATGAGAGAATTGGGTCTGGAAAGAAGAAAATGAATGTAATGGTCAAGATTTATTTAATTCTATGTTGTCTAGATTAAAAAGAGGCTTATTCATGAAACACTGAAATATTGAATTGAGTGAAGACTTTTTGAATTGAGACCAAAGTATATTTAGAGTCAATGAGAAGATAGTTCAATTTCTATATCAAAAAACAAGAACCTCTATCTCATTTTCTGAAGAGTAATTGTAGAAGGAAACAGTTTTTCTAATGTATATTCCAAATTGATGAATGGGACAGTTGAAAAGGAACCCTAAATAAAACCAAACTGGACCTCTACTGTAAAATCCACAAGGGCAATCTACCATCTGAGTGATTTCTTTCATGAAACAACAGAAAATGACTGCTCAAATTCAGTCTTCCCCGGACTCTAGAGCTTCTAACTTACTCTTCTTCCATGCCAACCCTATGACCAAGAGATTTTGATCATTGTACCCGAAACACAACTAATATTTCTTTCTTCTCATTGCTTATTCCTGCCTTCCGAACCTTTCCTTCTGCATCTTCATTCCTATATGCATTTTAGCTTCCTCATATAAAAACCTTCTAAATCAGTCTTAAGCGATTTCTTCTTTCCCGCCTGCTAAGTATTGCCAGTTCTATATGAGGTATCTGCTCCCAACCACCTTCAGTTGCGATTAGCGCCTTTTTAGGCCTCTCTCTTCCTTCTCTAAATGAAAGCCAAACAGTACATCATCCTTTGGTTATTTAATTTCAGTTTTCACTACAAAGTTCAGAGTTTTTCACAATGTAGACAGAGCCATTATACAGCAATAAAAGATGTTATATGAAATGAAAAAAAACATAAATGATGTTAGTACCATTAATAGTTCTAAATATCAGTATTTTTAAAATAATTGATAGATCAGACTAATTTTCAAGAAAATTTGAAGATTATATTGTGTGTCTGTTGCCAGTTGATACAATTACTGGGACAATCAAGTAAGTAAGAGAAGTAAAGATGTTATTTCTCAGCAATTAATTCTTATAATAGGTATATATTTTAAAGAAACTAGTGTACATGCAAAAAGTGGTTATAGCATTATCATAATAGTAAAAAATGGAAGCAATGTAAGTCCCCATTTTTAGAGGGTTTTTAATTCGCAAAAATATTTTTAAGTGAGTGTACTAAAATAAAGCAACTTTGTGATATTTTTATTTTTAAAATAAAAAACCACCATCAAGAGTTGTCCTGAGTATAAGAACATTGTTTGTGTCCTATTTTGAACAAAGCAAGTATTTTTAAATATTTGAAGTAATCAGAAAATGAAAATAGTGACAATATTTCATATAGAAATTTTAACTTTTTTAGATATGATAGTGTGTGGTAATATTTTTTAAATATAGACATACAAATCTATTAGGGATATTAGAAATTCAGCCATAGCTTCTAATGATTTGCAACATTAGATTAGATAAATTATATGATGTCTGATTAGTGGTTGGTAACAAAGAAAAAGATATTAGCTGTGTACTGATGCATGGGGGCTTATTATAGTATAGTTTTTGTATTTTAATATGATATTTTGAAATGCATGGAATAACAAAAATTGTAATTGTCATTTTATTTTTTTTTAATTTTTTTTGGTGGGGGGAAGTGGCATCACTGCCCTCTGGTGGGAGTGGGAGGCCCAGCCTTGTTCCTAGAGAGCTGCTGCTGGATTTGAACCGCCCAGCCAGTGGGTTGCAGCCCCTCACTCAACCACTACACCACCGGGGCTCCACCAAAATTGTTATTTTAAAAGTACCTACATCAAATCATCTTTATCCAGTGTTCCTTGCAATATATTCTATTTTTACCTAATCTCTCCACTAAGATTGGTAGAACCATTATTCAGAGCAGTAAAATTGACTCTGCTCCAAATTATGCTCCTAATGGAGGGACTTTCATGCAAGAATGCATTAGCAAAAATAGCCCACAGGTGAGTGGTCAATTCTGGTAGAAGTTACTCTAAGTTCTTCTCAAACATCCCAAGCGACAAAGCCATGTGATGGAAAGCCTGGAGTCCTGAAATACTGTTAAGCAATTGCAGAAGGATGGAAGATTCCAACTTGATGGTGTCCTAAGAAACTGTAAAGATAAGAGAAAATGCTAAACAGCAAGTATGAGGTAACTGAAATAATGAAAAGACAGAAAAGAACATGAGCATAATCTTTGGTTTGAAAATTTATTTTCAAGGAAGATAAATTAGAAAAACAGAAAAACCAGATCTTGTCTCTGACTTGTGTTTTTCTTTAAGTGAATAAGCTATAACACAGAAATAAAAGGGTTCAAGACAACTGCGTGTTCAGCCATAGCTTCTAATGATTTGCAACATTGGTAGAAGCTTTACCCTTGTACTTGAGCAGTTTACTTGATTTTGAACTATGCATCTAATTCATATTGATCACAAGGTCGCAAAGGAGCCAAGACAGACTTGCCAATAGGAAAAGAGAATGCTAGTCATGTGCTGGAACAAGCTTGTCTTTTCACAAAAGAACTGTCCACACTGTCATACGTTTGAACAGTTATCAAAACGAAGCAAACAAGAGATTGTGCCCACAGTTGTTTTTTATTTATCTTGGCAAATAACTTGATGTATGACTTTTTTCCTACCAGACTCCTCTGACATTGTATAAAGATAGTCAAGCTAAAATGAACCAAACAAATGATGATGGACAGATTAGTCACTCATTAGGCTAAGAGACTGTAAATGACCTGCTGGCCTTTTTTCTTTCTTTCTCCTTACCCCCTCCACCCCCGACATTTCAGAGGATACAGAAGGTGAGATAGGACTAGATATAATGCTTTAGAAAAAAAAGAGTCATTTTTATTACTGATTCAGTGAATAAGCAAGAAGAATCCGATTTCAGCATGCATTTTAATAAAACAGTTGTTGCGTTTTCACTTGTTGACAGAGCTAAAATTTAATATTAGAGTATAATGCAATATTTAAAAATAACTAAATTGTATAGCCTTTGTGAACAACATCTTTAACTTTACCTCTGAACAAACCTGTCTGACAGTTTACTCCTGTGTTTTTTCTGAGGTTGCATGGTGCTTTCTTGAGTTCAGGCTAATAACCCAAATGGGTTCCCGTCCTCTAACTGTTGTTTGTACGCCCCTAAGTACTGAGTACTGTAGTGATTGAGTTATTGTAGGGAAGTGTGTGCCAGGAACTGCTTTTTACTCGGACAAAATGTTTCTTTTGCAAGGTAGGTAGGTGTGTAGATGGGGGAAAGTAAGAGCGGGGTAAAAGCAAAGATAAAAGACTGAGGACAAGAATATAGAAGGAAACAGACAGAGAGACAGCCCTGAGCATCAATTCTGAATCTATTAACTAATCCTGTGAATTTTGCCAACTTACTTCAAAGAATTTTGTTTAATCTTTGAGAACTTACTTATCTAGAAAATGCTGTTCATAACACTGGATTGATTGAGTTATTATTAGAGCTATGGATGCTTATAATTTTTAAAATAAAATAATTAAAGGGGAAACTAAATAGTTAAAACTGAACTATCACCTCACCCCAAAATAAATCATATTCATAATTCTCCTAGTTTTTTAGGTTTATAAAAATGTTCAGAGAACAGGAAAGACAGTTCTTTAGTGCAAAATAAATAAATAAAAAATTATATTAACATCAGTGATATGTGATCATGGCAATATTATTGGAACATAAATGACAACTCAGTCAGCATCTCTTTGTAACCATATCAAAGAGAAACAGTTGTAGCTTTGTTTTCAGTGTGGCTCCCTTAGGGTTTGGCTTCTTGTTGACAGAAATGATCATTTTCATGTCAGTAAGTAATGTGATGTTAGGTAAATAACCTCTTTCATTACTGTAATGTAAAGGTCATTTATCTTTAGGGAGCTTGGATAAGTAGAAAAATCTGATCAGGCCAAGTGATTTTGACTGTGCAAGACTGGAAATATTTTATCTATTCTACTCAACGTGAGTCCCAGACAGTTGGGTTCAATCCTAAATGTGTGTATGTCAAATCAATGAAAGTGTATGCATTAACATTAACTCTGTTTTACTCATCAGAGAGAAAAATAAAGTTAACATTTCTTTCACCTCTAAGAAAAGGTGCTGCTACTTATACAGCATTACTATGTCAGTAATATATTAAATATGTTTTCACATAATTCATACTTAAATTTCACATAAATCATGCTTAGTTAGATCTATCACCATTTTGAGAAATAATCGCTATATAAAATTAGGATCAGAAGGATGAATTTAATTGAATCCACTGCTATGAGCTTTCAGAATCATGAAAACAAAAGTTGTTGGGGTCTTAGAAGGTTCCCCTGATTTTTATTTCTAGCCTATTATTTTTTGTTCTTTCAAAGAAATTAGAAAGATGCTTACTAGATAGAAAATGAATTTTGAATAGTAAGGTCTGGAGGAGAGAAAGACATTCAAGGAGGAGAAAAGGTAATATGTTTCATGGGAGCTATATTATGGGTAGTTAACTGTTGATGAGCAGTTCCAATCTCTTCAGAGAAGTAACTTCCAGGTTGCCCTGTGCACAACAGAGCGAAACCCTCATGGTCCTGCAATAACCTCACAACTGTTCCTGTGCCCGAGCCCATGGATGCAGCCCGTGTTGATCCATCTCATGAAGGGCCTTCCTTTGTTTCCTTGCTCCTCCACTTCACCTAACACCATGTTCTTCTCCAAGGATTGATCTCCTGACAACATGTCCAATGTATGTAAGACTGTCTTCCCATCCTTGCCTCTAACAAGTACTCTGGCCTTGCTGTTTCCAATAGTCTAATCTTCTTCCCCAGCACCACAATCCAAATGGACTTATCTTTCTACATTCTTCTTTATTCTGTGTTCAACTTTCACATGCATCTGATGAAATGGAGAATACCATGTCTTTGGTCTAGATTCACCTTTTTCCTCAAAGTAACAGTACTTTAAAGAGGTCTTGTGCATACTTAATATAACACTTATTTTGATCTTTTGACTGCCACTTCCATGAGCATTGCTTGTGGACCCAAGCAAGGCAAAATCCTTGACTACTACAACCTTTCCTCCATTTATCATGAGGTTGTATTATAGGTCCAGGTATGAGGATTTGGGTTTTCCTTATGTTGAGTGGTACTCCAAACTGAAGGCTACAATCCGTCTTCCTCAGCCAGTGTTTCAATTTCTCCTCACTTTCAGCAAACAAGGTTGTGTCATCAGCATCTCACATGCTGTTAAAAACATTTCCAACCCTGAAACTGCATTCTTATTCATTTAATCCAGCTGCTCTGATATCTGAGCAGCATACAGATTGGACAAGTATGGGGAGAGGGTACAACTGTGATGCACACCTTAGCTGATTTTAAATCATCCAGTAGCCCCCTGTTACGTTTGTCCAACTGCCTCTTGATCCATGTATGAGTTCCACATGAGCACAAGGAAGTGTTTGGAATTCCCATTCTTCTCAAGTTTATCCACAGTTTATTATGGTCCACGTGGTCAGTTGCCTTTGCATAGTCACTGAAACACAAATTTCCATGTTTCTGTCATTCTTTACTTTTGAGCCCAGATCCATCTGACAACAGTCATGCTATCCCTTGTTCCACATCCTCTTCTGAATTTGGCCTGAACCTTTGGCAGTTATATATCAATGTATTGCTACAACCGTTGTTGGATGATCTTAAGCAAAAATTTATTTGCATGTGATATCAATGATAGCATTCTATAGTTCGAAGCATCCTGTTGGATCACCTTTCTTTGGAATGGACACAAAGTCCTCTTCCAGGCTTCCATATTGTAAGTATAAAACTATTGGCAAGAAATTTTGATATAGTCACCATAATTGTATTTAACTTTTTCATGATAAAACTCTCAGGTATAAACCTGGATCTTGCTGTTACAACCATTCGTTCTTCACTGTTTTCATTTCCCAGAATAGTCCAGCTCAAGAAAACACTGACATCTATGCTTTAATCCATTCTGATCTCTATTTGGTAAGGAAAACAATCTTTAATGCTACTTTAGTCTCTGTCTTTAGCTGAAATATTCTTTCTCACCTAGATGACAAGACCTCTTCCTGCTGCCTCTTCTACAGACTCTCTTTTATATCCTCAACTTGAAGTGACTCTTTTTGACAGTTTACAACTACCCCTACAGAATTCTGAGTCTTTAACTCTTTTGGGGAGTAGAAAGTTTCATCTTTCTCCTGAAAGTTGATACTAAAGCTGACAACAAGACAATGAAATCCCTGTGTTCGATTTTCTGAGGAAGAAAATATGAAGCTATATTTCTGGGTAATTTTTCTCCCTGAACTTCAGGGAAAACTCAGAATCATGCTTGGGGCAATCTCTATGGTAAGTCCATGGAGGTCTACTTGCAGATAAAAGACCTTTATGGATGGAAATGAGTCTTGGAAAGAAGCCAGCTTAAGGTTTGCTAATCTCAGGGTTCTCTGCATTTTATAAGCTAATGAAAAAATATCATGGACTTATTTGAATAATAAAGTCTCTAATTATTAGAGTCTAAGAAGTGGTTAATGATTTAAAAAAGGAAAAGCCAAATTCATTGCCATTAAATCCATTCAGAATCACGATAACCCTTAAAACAGAGGAGAACTTCCCTTGTGGCTTTCCAAAACTGTAGAGACTTAGGGGAGTGGAAAACCTCTTCTTTCCACTGCATAGTGCTTGGTGGTTTCAAGCTGTGGACCTTCAAAATAGTTTGGTAACCCACGATGACACCAGGGCTCCTTAGACGTCTTTATTATCATTTGGGGTGGGGCCACTTCATCATTAGAGGAGACTGTCTTTAGCCAAAGGTACTGTAAGAAGTTTATCCTTTCATTCTCTAGCGTTTCCTAAGGTAACTTCTTTATGGGAGGGGAATACCAAGTTTTTCTTCATCAGAACCCTTGGTGCCCTTTTGGTCAGCAGCTGAGCTATGCCCTGTTGTGCACTATAGTAATTGGAACAAGAACAAAACCCCATCATTTCCCATTTATGCCCTAGTGGAGCTTTAATTTCTCTATTTTGAAACCAGAACATTACCTCTGGGTGATGTCCATTTCCCCAAGGCTTGAGGACTAACGCTTGAGTACTTACACTGTTTAGAAAGAACTGAAAAAGGGTTATGGACTATCCATTTGAATGATTTAGGCCCCGTATAAACTACAGGTCATTTTGTTGTTTTGTAGAACTCAGCAAGGAACTGAGAGTAGCATAATGAGAATAATCCCTCACTCAAGACCCAAGAAGTTAGAGATGAGTTTGATCAATGCATTTTGTTCTCAGAGAAATTCAGAATTTGCAGAAAATGAGAACTAGTTACTTTAACCTTTTACACAGTGCAGGGATCTGTTGACCAAACAGGCATTTCTTCCTTTTTATTGTTATTTTTTATTTTAATAAATCATTTACTGGGGCCTCTTACAGCTCTTATAACTATCCGCACACCAATAGTATCGAGCTCATTTGTACATAGATTACCATCATTGTTTCCAAAACATTTCCTTTATACTTGAGCCCTTGGTATCAGCTCTTTCCCCCCTCCTTATCCTACCCTCCCACTCTTATGAACCCTTGATAATTTATAAATTGTTTTTATGTTCATATTTTACACTGTCCACTGTTTCTCTTCACCCACATCTCCGTTGCTCATCCCCCTGTGGTGGGGAGGGCATTGTATGTCAATCATAATCAATTGCTCATTCCTCCCCTTTCTTCCCCCACTGCCTCCCTTTTCTTCATGGTATCACTACTCCCATTATGTCTCCTGAGGAGCTTATCTGTCCCGGATTCTGACCTGTACCAGTGTACATGCTCTGTTCTATCCATATTTGTAAGATAGACCTGGGGTCAAGGTGATGAGCAGGAGGAAGCATTGTAGAACTAGAGTAATGTGTATCTCCTCAGTTCTATACTGCACCCTAGTGACCCTTGTAACCCTTCTGTGAGGGGATCTCCAATTGTCTACAGATGGACTTTGGGTCTCCATTCCAACCCCCCTTTGCACCAAAATAGTTTCTTCTTTGGGGTCTTCTGATGCCTGATACAGATCCCATGGACACCTCGTGATCCCACAGGCTGGTGTGCTTCTTCCACGTGGGCTTTGATGCTTCCCATCTAGATGTCTGAATGTTTGACTTCAATCCCTTAAGATCCCTGACACTATGTCTTATGTTAGCTGGGCACCACATTAACCTGTTCACCAAATTTGTCTTCAGCGATCATGTCGGAAAGGTGAGTGAGTATCACAGAATGCCGGTTATAAGAACAAAGTATTCTTGTGTGAGAGAGACCTTGAGAAGAGGCCCAATGTCCATCTGCTACATTAATACTTAGCCTACAAATACATCTACATAGACCTATATCCCTATCATTATATATTTACATATGTATATGCCTATGTTTATACCTCTACAAATGTCTTTCACCTCCTTTTTCTTACCTCTATTTCCTTTTACTTTCCTCCTGTCCCACTATCATGTCCGGCCATCATTTTGCTCTCTTGGCTTCATTACACTTCATTGAACCCAGCCATTTCTTTAAGATATGGCCATATACCTTCCTTTAATTCTAAGTTTCTACAGACTTTTGTGTTGGGCCTTTGGGGCTAATCTCTAAAGAGATAATATAGTAAATATGTTCACAGTAGAAATTGGCTAATTGGTTAAAAGTCAAGCTGCTAATTATCCTGCTTCCACCACTAATCAATTCTGTAACTTTTACAGAATTGTTATTTTGCTTTTTTGAACTCATCTTAATTTCTCATCTGTAGAAATAATCTTAATTTCAACCTGAAACAGTTTTGTGGCTTTCAATGAGTTTGCGAATGTGGGGAATATGCTGATAAGAGTATCTGGCACTTGGTAAATGTACAATAAATATTAGCTATTAATAAAACATATACTAAATCAAAACTTGATTAATCTTCAGTTTCTGTCCATTGATGAAAGTGTATTTCATTCCTCTGAGAAGGTAATAAATCTCTTTGCAGTTGAGTTTGTACCTCAGGAGACCAGCTAGTTTGGCAGTCTTTCGTCCCTCAGTTGACTGGGAAAATTCACCTGATGCTATAGCTGTCCTTTGGGTAGACTCTCTTTGGATCCTTTGCAAGGGAAGAGGAAAGCACCTTCCTTCTTTCTCTTTCTTGAAAGTAGTCAGGCTGGACTTCAGAGGAAACTTGTCAGGGGCCCATTGGTATGATCACACCCCTCTTGGGAGTGATCTCACTTCCTGATCAGTGATGAGCAAGAAGAGGAAGGTTTGATATGTAACCACAATCAATTAGTCCTGGTGGCCCTGCGTGATTCCTCAAAGGGGAGTTCCCCTTAGGCTATGGAGTCAAAATGTCCTAAGTCACAAAAATACTATCAATGTATTATAAAAGTGGGATATCAATGTATCAAAAATCATGGTGTTGTAGGAGGGACTAGGTTTACTCTCTGCTTATTAAATTTGGCAGAATGTATACAATAGTACTTTGCATCTGCTGGGCAATAGTTAGCACAAAGCATTGATGCATAGTAAAAAAAAATGAAATAGAGTGAACTCCATGTTTGCTTTAGACTATTGTCTAAGCGTTACGCCTAATCTAAGCCCAGCACGGGAAAACCTAAACAAGTGTTACTTTGAGTTGAAGAGAGAGAGTTCAGAATGACAGAAGACTCTCCCTTCTGAGCTATTGCAGCACATTGCTTTTATATGGCCCATCGAGCTGTGGCCTTGTAACACCAACAAAGTGATTGGGCAGCATTATGCAAATATGTATGTGGCACATTTGCGGGGATTGAACAATTTTACAAATGGAAATAAATACATGGGATTCTTGCAGGAGATTGGTTACTTTTTCCCCCCTGCTGGGTTAAAAAGAGTCACTTTCAGAGAAGCGGGAGAACTCCTTATCCTCAAAAAGAAGAGCCAGGATCAGAGTGTCTCCTTTAAACCTGGTTTCCCATGTGCTGAGAACGTTTTATACAGTAGATTCTTCTGTGGCCTACTGCCCTCTTTTCAGGAAAAAAGAGGGGAAATTACTTAGCATCCCCATGGCAATGAAAAACTTTTGGACTAGAGGATATAATACAGGATAAAGTGTAGTTGGTTATCTGCTTTTGTATCCCCAAAGTGGTAGTATCACCCACTTTGGGAAATGTTGTTTTAGACCAAGGAAACAGTGAAAGCTTTATAACCTGAGAGTTATAGCACCAGAGAGATATAACACCCGAGATCTGTGTCTAAGACAGAGCTTTATATCAAAGAGTAACTGTCTGATAAGAAGAAACCCCAGCCCAGAACAAACCAAGTCCCAAAGTCTGACATCAGCCTATGTGTCTGATTCCAGTCTATAAATTCCTCTCCAGACTCATGCAACATATGCAATGATGCCAAATGCAGAAAGATCACAGGCCTGTGAGTGGAAAATCTTGTGGGATCCAGTGGTGGTAGAAGCATCAGGACTCTGGCTGCCAGCAGCATGGTTCAGTGTAGCTTGTCAACGGGAAGGTGAAGCAGAGAGAATGTGTGTCCTACCTCCAAGGAGGAAGACAGGAGTTTCCAGAATCCTCAGGTGAAGGTCATGCCCATACAGAGACCTCATTGACTCTGACCTGATTGACGGGTTAGACTCCACCCCTCTGCTCAAGTTGACAGGAGACTAAGTAACTGCCACATGGACCGATAGGCAATATCTTAATAAACAGAGGGAAGATTGAAGCTGTCCAGTATTTCATCTGTCCTGGATCCACACTCCAAGATCATGAAAGCATCAGTCAAGAGATCAAAGGGTATAATACATTAGGTAACATTCTAAACACAGAGACCCTTGGATAAAAGTAAAACCATTCATTATTCTTCCTAGTCTTGTCCTGATAAAAGAAGAGCACTGGACTTTCCCTCTCACTGTGATTGGAAGGGTAACCTTAGGTTCTTGGGGTTCTATGAAGTCTCTCAATTCATAGAATTATATAAACTATAAAATATTGAGTGGCCATATGATCATTATCCACTACCTTTCTTACAGTTTTGTACTATGGTAGCTTGCATATGGCTATGATGTTGGAAGTTACACCATTAGTTCAATTACTAGCAATGTTTTAGGGAGCTTCCAAGGAAGACACAATAGGGAGAATGAACTGGTGATGTACTTCAAAAAATTAGCCCATGCAAACCCTATAGACCACAATAGAATCCTGTCCAATACGGGGCTGGAAGATGAACTCTTTGGATTGGAAAGGACTAAAAATATATATAATGACAGCAGCAATGTACTCCAGAATGCCAATGTTTGTGGACATATAACAGGATGGGCAGCTTTTCATTCTGTTGTGCATGACATCCTCTAGACCAATTACATCCACCATCATCATCATTATTCAAACTATTATTGTTCTTTCTGCCTGTGATGTTGCACTATTCTAGACACACCTAATAGGCTGCAGGACTCTATGAAAAATGTATCCAGAAAGAAAGATTCAGACACCAAGGTGAGGACACCAGAATCATCAGTCCTTTGTGTGGGCTCACACCCCTGCTTCTTTTTTTTGAGTTTTGTTAAAAAAAGACGAGCCTGGTCCAGACTGACCAGGAAGAATGCATAGCTGTACATGATGCAGGGAGTAGGGAGTGGTGAAGCCTGGGGCCCAGAAACAGGGAAAGGACTCATAACCATATATGTTGAGGGATAGAGCGTGTTAAAGATGCCTGACTGGTGGCAGATCTTCCTGTGCCATACTCTATACATGAATGGGGACCTGGACTATAATTGAGAAGTGTGTGACCTTATCCATAGGTGATGGCACCTAAATGACAGTGTGGCAGGAAGAAGAAACAGGTCACAGCTAGCTTGTCTGCTTGCCACAGTGATGAGCACTGTGCAGATTTCCGCTAGACCAGGAGTGGGCAGGACCTGAGGAGACCTGCCAGATGGTGTGCTGCATGCTGCTGATTTCTTTCAGCACGTCCTATTTTTCCATTCATAGTGTCTTGCTATTAAACAGACAAACAGTTCGTCTCCTGTGGACAGATGATAGATATGTCTTATCTCTGAAAAATTGTTTGTCTTCCACAGGTATATAGACTTTCTGCTAAAACAGGCAGCTACCTACCCATTTTCAACACCCTTCTCTCTACCAGCTCGGCATCCAGGGTCTCTCCAAAGGGAAATCTTTCATATGTAATTATGATAGGAAATAAAGGTGATGAAGTGTTGTGCACATGGAATGGATTAGATGAAAGGGCTATAATGAAAACTGATTACAATAGAAGAGCAGTTTTAACTCTAAAAGTTCTTTGCGGCTTGCTTAATGTCTGCCCTGCTTGGGGCACTCACAGGAGCATATACACCAGTACATCTACCTGTGTGTGTGTGTGTATATATATATATATATATGTATATATATATCACCACAGACAAAAATCACAGATGTTAGTTCTCTTAAAATAATCAACTTCAACGTTTGAAAACCCAAAACTTGGTACCTAGAATCTCTGTGGCACCATGTCCACCCCATAACTTCTTTGAAAAACAGAGATTATTTTAAAACCTGAGTTTTAAGCCTCCCCAGGAGAACAGAAATCTGAATTAAACAACTTGGCAACTCAGAGATAGGAAGCTTGTACAAGGAGCCCCAAAGAGCCTGTGAGTTCTTGCGTGCCCCCAAAAATGTTTGGGAGAAAGCCCTCCTCATGGTGACCTGGACCTTGGCAAGCGGGAGAAGGGGAAAAGGTCCACTGACTCATGCTACCTTCCCGGCACTGAGACTCTGTCTGTCCCCACAGAAGACAGTGACAATCCTCCCCCACAACATACCTCCGCCAGGGATGGGGAAGCAGCACACGTGCTAGTGGATGGGGGTCATGGCACAAATGTGAATAAACTAGTTAGGGCAGGGAAATTCTCTAGCTCTCTATGGTCCACGGGTTGAAAAGGACAAAGCCCATATACATGAGTTTTTAAATAAGAAATATTTAAATTGATCATGGCATCCAGTTCCAGGATGGTGGGAGTGGGGAGGGGGATTTCATGGGGTCATCAGGGTCTTTTGTATATTATATTTAACCCTTCTTAGTGCCAGCTGTTTTGATCATTAACTTTAACGTCTGGCAACTACAATAGCCAAATGAGACTAGGACCATAGCAGAAAATACGAATCAGTTTTTGCCCATTATCAATCCCTGCTTGAAGCAGGCTATTGCTGAACAACCCAATTACCGTAGAACGTCTAACAGTATAACTATTTCCCATCAGGCCAAGAAATAAGACAAATATAAAGATAACATTGTGTCTCAGAGACAATAGACAATTTTAATGCACACAAGAAAACAAGAAAGGGTGGCACAATTGGGTGACCTATGCACAGACCAAAAAGATGTTCCTAGTGAAAATAGGTATTAAATCTTCCTATGAGGGAGTTTGAGAGAACTGATGTTCAGTTGTGCTAAGCAGAGAGAAAAAAAAATCAACAGCATTATTAAAAAAAAAAGAAAGAAAAAAAAGCCCAAGAGAAAATGGAAGACCTCAGGAAAGCAACACAAGAACAATCTGAAGAACAAATGAAAATTAGAAATAATTCAGTAACTTCAAATAGAAATAAAGACTATAAAATCTAAGATAAATTAAAAATCATTTTATTGGGGGCTCGTATATCATTTTTCCAATACATAAATAAACATACTGTGACAAGAACCCTCGCACATCCGCTGCTGTCATCATTCTCCAAACATCTGCCCTTTCCCCCAGCCCCTGCTGTCAGTTCCTCCAACCCATCCCCTGTTCCCCTGCTCTCTCTCTCCTATCCACCCTCAATACTTTATAAATTATTATCATTCTGTTGTATCTTACCCTGCTCGACACCTCCCTCAGCCCATTCTCCCATGCCTGTCCTCCAGATAGGTCATATGTAGATCCTTGCAGCTGGTTCTGTCTCTACCACATCTTCTCTCCACCCATCCAGTAGTTCCATTCTAACCACTGGCCCAAAGGGGCTCATCCATCCTGATTTCCCCATATCTTCAGCCCCCCTCTCCACTAGTATACCTTCTCCAGTGCAAGGTAGAGTTGGGATCTTGATGGTTGGGGGATAGGGAGACCTCAGGAACTCGGGAAAACTTGTATGCATCATCACTGCCTGGCTGCACTCTGACTAGTCTGTCTCCTTCCTGTGGCTCCCCTATGAGGGGGTGGCCAATTACCCACCAGTGGGCCTTAGGTCCCCACCCTGTCCCTCCCCTCACTCGTAATGAAATGATTCCTGTTCTTTGATGCTCGATATCAGCTCCCTTTGGGCCCTCTTGATCACACTTGATGGTGTGCTTCTTCCCTGTGGACTTTGCTGTCTCCATGCTGAGTGGCAACTCAGTTATCAAGTCTTTGAGACATTCAGTCATTTGGTAGCTGGGCACTATCTTTTTTGTTTGCCTCTGTACCCATTTGTCTTCAGCGATATCGGGAGTTAATTGGTCCATTGATTTTTAGTTAAAAAAAAAAAAGAAATAAAATAACATATTGCATTGGGCAAATTTGCTGCACAAGATCCCTGTAAAGTGTTGGAGACCCAGAATTTCACTTCAAAGACTAAGATATGCTTGACCCAAGCCATGCTGTTTTCATTGTGAAAGTTTGATATTGAATAAGAAAGAATGAAGAAAAATCAATGCATTTGAATTATAGTATTGGTGAAGAATATTGAAAATACCACTGACTGCTGGAAAAACAAACAAATATGCCTTGGAAGAAGTACAGCAAGGATTATTTTTAGAAGCAAGGATAGCAAAACTTCACCTCATGTACTTTGAACATGTGACCAGGAGAAACCAGTCTCTGAAAAAGGACATCATGCTTGGTAAAGCAGAGGGGCAGTGGGGGGGGGGGGAGGGACTTCAGGCTTTCCACACGTGGATTGACACAGTGACTCTAACAATGGGCTCAAACATAACAATTGTGAGGATAGCACAGGACCAAGCAGTGTTTTGTCCTGTTGCCCATACAATCAGATAGGACCTAACCAAAGAGATTGCTTTTCTGGTTTTTAGTAATCATTTTATTGGGGGGCTATTGGGGGACTATTACAAGTCTTATGTAGTCAATTGTATTAAGCACAGTTGTCCTTATGTTGCCATCAACAATTCCACAAAGTTTTCTTTCTACTTGGGCCCTTGGCATCAGCAACTGTTCCCCCCCCCCATCCCACTCTTGTGGATTCCTGATCAATGATATATTATTGTTGTTATTTCATGTCTTACACTGTCCATTGTCCCCCTTCACCCACATTTCTGTTATTCGTCCCCCTGCAGGGTGGGCTATATATCCAACCTTGTGATGGGTTCCCCTTTCTCCCCACCCCACCCCCCGTCCACCATCCCCCTACCCTCATGATATAGATACTCCTGAGAGTTTTATCTGTCCTGAATTCTATGGGTTGAGAGAGATTGAGTTTAAACCTTTGAAAACTTTTATTGTGAGTTGCATGAAGATTTGCAGAATGAATCAGTTCCCAGTTCAAAAAAAAAAATCTAAGATAATATAGCTGAATAACACTCTGAAAGAGAAAACTAATTGAATCAAAACAACAAAAGCACAAATTCTTGACTTTGAAGATGAATCTCTTAAATTCAAGCTATAAGAATAATCTATTAGAAAAACAGACATTGAAAACATAAGAATTCTATGGGAGTCTAATAAAAAGAACAATTTGTATCTGATAACCATACTGGAACAGGGGAAAGAAAACATAAACCCATAAGAAATAGCTTAAGATATACTTAAGACAATTTCCTAATATTACAAAGAATATAAAATAACCATTCAAGAAGTTGCAAGAAGCCCAAGCAGATTTTTTTTAATATAGGTTTTATTGGGGGCTCTTACAACATTCAATGCATTGTTCGTATTAAGCATACTTTTACGTATGTTGCCACAGTCATCTAAAAACATTTTCTACTTGAACCCTTCCAGCTTAAGCTCCTCTTTCCCTCTTTCCCTAGTTCTTTATTTTTTTTAATCCCAACTCCCCATATCTCCTTTTCCCCCTTATCCTCCCCCATGAACTTCCAATAATTTACAAATTGTTATTACCTCTTCATATCTCACATTGTTTAATGTGTCACTTCACTCACAACTCCCCCCACCCCATTGTCCACAACCCAGAGAAGAGGTCACATGTAGGATCCCAGAAATTTGTTCCCCCTTTCTACTCTACCATCCCTCTACCCTCCCAGTGTCACTACTAGTCTCAAGGGATTATCTATCCTAAATTGCCTTGTTTCCGACTCCAATGTACATCCCCTGGTCTAGCCGAATCTGTCTGACAGAATTGGAATAATGATAGTTGGTGGGAGAAAGCATATGAGAACAAGAGGAAAGTTGCACATTTCATTGCGCCTACACTGTACCTAGACTGGCTCATCTCCTCACTGCAACCCCTCTGTAAGAGGATATCGCTTCATTTACTGATGGGCTTTGGGTCCCCAATCTGAACTCCCCTTCATTTATAATGATATAATTTTTAGGTCTTTGATGCTTGATACCTTTGACACCTCATGGTTACACAGACTGTTGTGCTTCTTCCATATGGGCTTCCTTCTTAGCTAGATGGCCACTTATTTACCGTCAAGACCTTTAAGGCCCCAGATGCACATCTTTTTTTACCCCAGATGCACAGAATTTATCCTTTAAAAAATCAACATAACACATCATAATCTTTCTATTATCAAATAAAATAATCCTGAAGTCATCTTGGGAGAAAAGAAAGACCACCTATAAAGGTGAACCAAAAGGAATAAACTTAGATTTTTTAATAGAAGGCAAGAAGGCTGGAATGAAACATGCCAAATATTGAAAGAAAAAACAATGTCGATCAAGAAACTTATGTCCAGAAAAATATATGCCTCAAATATGAGGGGAACATAGGATATTTCCAGATAAGGAAAAATAAAGGAATTTGTGTAAAAAAGAAATGAATCTTGCAGAAAATTATAAATGAGAGTTTGGGGACAGAGAACAATGGCAGACAACAACCCAAAATTAACATTCAGGATGCCATTATAGAAAAATCAATCCACTCAAGAAATAATACACAAAGTGAAACAAAACAAAAGATGGAAACCACCAAAATACCCATATGTGGAAGACTGCATAAGTAAACTCTGGTACACATATACAAAGGGATATTATGCATCAAGAAAAAATAATGGTAAAACTGTCAAGCACCTCACAATACGGGCAACTTTGGAAGGCATTATGCTCAGCCCAGCTAGTCAATTTGATAAAGACAAACACTATGTAACACCACTATTATTAAAGAAAAACAAAATTACTTTAGCCCCTAAAGAAGCAGACTTTGAAGGCTATGTAGATCCAGGGTGAGGAAGGTGGGAGGTGGGAGAGAAAAGGAGGGATGAGGAATATATATGGTCATTTCAATATGTTATTAATTTTTTAAAAAAGAAGTGCAATGAGTAATGTCCACAGTTCAAGGGCTCATAAATAGGCAGAGCAACGACTGGCCACTCTGGGTGATCTCATGGTACAACACTTGATTTCAGAACTGGGAGAGACCTCACTTATGTTATTTCCAGTGTCATCCAATTAATAACACTATTTCAGAACTCTCAAACTACTGCCATCTCATAGTGATTAACTCATAGTGACTGGCTTAAGGGTAAGATAAATTGTACTTTTGGATGCCCCAGACTGCAACTGTTTACCACAGTAGAAAACCTCGCCTTTCTCCCTACAGAGTACCTGGTGGTTTCCAACTGCTGACCTTGCGAATCATGCATGGCCCAAAGTGCCACCAGGGCTCTTGTTTCAGAACTCTATGACTCCAATTTATACACATTGTGACAGATTTTCTGATAGGATCTTTCAGAAGACAGGTTCTAGGCACTCAAAGACTTATTGCTTAAAATTTAACTCTGAGAGGTCAAGGGAAATAGCACTGCCTAAATAAGTGCATCTGTGAAGGAAGCTGCCCATCATTGAAACCTTCATGTTCATGCAGTGTTTCCCCTCTCAGAAACACCCTTTATAACTGGAAAAGAATTTCTTTACCCGCCAGGCTCATTTCCAGGCATATGTTTCACTTGAAAGTACACCTAACATGTTAACATTTCCAATCTTGTAAAATGTTTTGCCCAGCTCAATTTATCAGAGGTCTTGTATTTTTTTCCAACTTGTTTTGGAATACTACACATAAAGCCATCTATTTTCAACTGATTAAGAGTAAATCAGTCTAAATTGATTCAAAAAACTTTTGTTGGTAGGTTACTAAAAGGAAATATAATTATGTTTGTCTTTTTAATGTAATAATTCAAAGAAAGCGAATAAGGTTTTCTGAAATAACTTTTTAGAATTCTAGTTTTAATGGAAAATAAGGTATATTATCAATTATAGTAAATAGGCTCTAGATGAGCTTCCTAGCATGGTGGTAAAATAATGTCTCTTCACTCACTTCCCTGTTGACCATGCCCCAGAGAGGAGGTTATATGTAGATCCCTGAAATTAGTTCCCCCTTTCTACTCCACCATTCCTCCAACCTCCCAGTGTCACCACTCCATCACTCATCCTGAGGGATCATCTGTCCTAAATTCCCCATGTTTCCAACTCCAGTGTACATCCCCTGTTCTAGTCGGACTTGTCTGGTAGAACTGGGAGCATGATAGTGGGTGGGAGGAAGCATTTGAGAACTAGAGGAAAGATGCATATTTCATTGTTACTACACCATACTTTAATTGGCTCATCTTCTCCCTGCAACTCCTCTGTAAGAGGATGTCGCTTCACCTATTGATGGGCTTTGGGTCACCAATCTGTACTCCCCCCTATTTATAATGATATAATTTTAGTGTATGATATGAAATAGCAATTTGTAAATTATTAAAGGTTCCTGGGGTGGAGGTAGGAAGGGAAATATGGGGAGGTGGAACTGGGGACCTAAGTGGAGGGAGAATGTATTGAGGGTGATGATGGCAACAAGTGTGCAAATGAAACCTATATACAATTGATGTATGTATGGATTATGAGGGGAGATGTATGAGTACCCAATAAAATTATCCCTCTTAAAAAAAAGGGGGGGGAGGAGAAAGAGGAGCTTTTTTTTAAAGAGGAGCTTATACCAAAGGCTCAAATGGAAAGTGTTTTGGAAATGTATGTGGCAACATGTGTGCAAATGTGCTTGATACAGATGATGTACTGAATGTTATAATAGCTGTAAGAGCCCCCAATAAAATTATTTTAAAAATAATGTCTCAAACTGGGTAGTTTATAAGAAAAAATCTATGATCTCATTATTGTGAAGCCTACAGTCCAAATCAAAAAGTTGGATAGGTCATGTTCCCTCTGAAGTCTCTGGGGGAATAGTCTTTTGTTGCTCCCAGTTTCTGGTATCCTATGGCTTATAGATACATCTTTCCAGAGCTGTTTTTCTTCTGTGTGTTTTTATCTGTCCTTTTCTCAGATTACATTAGACCTCCTTCTATAGCACCTTCTAAACCACCTTCATGTTCAGTGGTTTAAAAAACTTCCAAGGTTCCACTTCTAAACAAAATAACATTCACAGGTACCATGGATTAGGATATACCTTAAACTTCTATTTTAGGTGGGTAGAAGTCCATTTATAACTGATCTTATCTACTTATAGTAAAAAAAAACCCTATTTGCTGAATTTATTTTTAAAAATCATTTTATGGGGGATTCACATAGCTCTTTTCACAATCCATTGTGTCAAGCACATTTGTACCTATGTCGCCATCATCATTTACAAGACATTTTCTTTCTACTTGATCCCTTGGCTCATTTTTTCCCATATTTGCCACATGTTTAATAGTAGATGAATTAGTAGCTCTGTGCTCCTGAAGTGTATGTAAAGATAATTAAGACATGTGTTAAATTTCATCAGTAATAATACCTACAATAATACATCAATGAAGATTAAGGAACAGGATGAGGAAACTATCATATGTTGACTATTCACTGTTATTTAACTTAATTAAAAAAAAACATTTGATTTAAATGATAGTTTTCCAGATCAGAAGAGTGAAATGAAGGTGGTGTTAGAACGAGTCTCCATGTCCTTCTTTCTCTAGTTTTCCATGGGACATTCTACATTGCTACCACCCTAGCTAATTCGTTTTGGCATTTTGCACATGAGCAGACTTTTCGCTGGAGACACAGTGACTGCGACAGTGATGAGGATAGCTCAAGACCAGGGGGTGTGTGGTTCTGTTATACAAAGGGTCGCTGTGAGTGAACACTGACTTGACACCATCTAACAACAATAGCACGACCCTTTGTTGGCTATACATGGAAAAGTAGGCTGATTCTAGAGCGTTCCCAATGGGTCTCAGTAAGTCAGGGAGGATGCCTGTGTACCAGGCAAGACTTAGCATCGTGAGGATTGTGTAGGCACCTTTGAGTTGGCTGGGATTTGAAGGGATATTGAAGGTGTCAGAAATGCTACACAATACAGAATCTCACTCTGATTTATTGCTTTGGCCCGTGTGGTCTTTTCAAACAAAATGCTTAGGTCTAATTGAATAAGTAAGTCTCAGAAAGTTGTTACCCACAAACACTTGGAACACAGACTAAGTTGTCAGCGTAGAGTACTGTCTCTGGGGGGAAGGGGTTCATGGAAGACCATCAAAAAGTAAAAATGAAACAGAGCTTTCATCACTCAAGCAGGATTCTGGATAAGAGTACTGGAAGAGGCTCTGTGAACTTGAATGTGGGTAGGGATCAGGAATACAGTAAGAAAATGTCCCTTATTGTGCAATTTTGCCTAAGGCCAACTCTCCTCAGTAAACTACATGAGATAAGCTTGCTCACTTCAAAGGATCTGGCCAACTAGATGAACAAAACAATATTTCCCTTTGTGGCAACTTGGCATTGCAGCTGTCATAACAACTGTATCCAGAAAAGCAGTTTACTCAAGTGGAAGCTTGTTTCTTGAGACTCATCTCCTCTCTGAGAAATGCTTAGTGACAATTTTCTGAGGAAATCCCTCATTCCAGTTTGATGTGCTATTATTCAAGCATCGTGACCTTTAGGAATATTTTCCTGGTCATAATAAACCCATGACTATTATCCTCCATGGGTCTGTTCATAGGAGGATTTTCCCAGAGTTTTGTTAGAGATCAGACCAGACTTCCTGAACACAACTCTAGGAGTCAAGATTTTTTTTCACTGGACTTTTAAAAGTTATTGATTGAGAACTTCATTGAAACCAACATTTATGTCCACATTCTTTCTATTTCCTTTTCTATTTAACTGAAAGAGTGCTTTTGACTGTTGTATAATGGAGTGTGTGACCGATTTTTTTTAAAGACTTTTAAAACCTCAGTGTAAAATAGATTAAGAGAATACTTCTTAATCAAGGAAAAAGGAGGAGGGAAGAGGAGAGCACAGTGCTTTCAGTCAGTGATCTCAAGATTGATAGAACCAAGGGCTTCCATCATACTCACATACCCTTTTTCTATCTCTCAGTCTGCTCACATAGCCATTCTTTAGGCCATATCCTTAGCTCTATCGTATTTGAAATCCCTCATGTTTAAATGTACTTCTTCCACAAAATTTTCCTAATGTTATCAAGCCCACATTTTGAGTTTTCCTGACTTTCTATAGCTCTAGCCGCTATATATTTTGATTTAATATTCTGCTTCACTTGACCAGATTATCCTTCTCCCTGTTTCTATTTCTAATTCTTGGTGCCTAGCAGAACATCTTTCAGATGGTGGTTGAATTGTGTTAGTGATATTGCATGGATAATGTAGTAGTGGAGAGTGGAGTATTAATGTTGTTAGCTGCTGTTGAATTGATACCTGACTCATGGTGATTTAGGCTCAGTTCTCTAGAGAAGCAAAGGTAATAAAGCTTGATAGATAGTAGATAGATAGATAGCAAGGAAAGAAGAAAGAAAGAGAGAGAGGCTCACAGAGTGATATAAGTGGGATTGGGAAGGTTCAAAACTTATGTGTCAGATATTAAGTTGAAGGCTTTCTTTGACTTGCATAGCTGTGAGGGATGATGAAGACTGGCAGGAACATCATGGGCTAGTGGCTGCAGAATCTAATGAATCCATGTTCAGTAGGTCAGGCTTGTCACTGCAGAGGTAAATAAACCCAAGGTTGGCAGGCTGTTGAAGAATCCCAGGATTGACAGGCACTATGGTAGGCTATAGGCTCGAGTCCAAAGATATCTAGGTTGATGAGCCAAATGTAGGATCCAGACCAAGCAAAAAGCAAGCAAGCACGTTTTTCATTATCTACTTATATTGGAAACTTGTCCCACTCCAAGGAAGATGCAGCTTTTCAATTGATAGCATGAGGGCTGTAAACTGAGGAAGGAGGATGTACCCCACTCTAATCCTTTTGCCACTGATTGGCTACTGGAAGTAGATGCCATTATGAAAGTGATTGCATTATGCTCACCAGAGCCAACGATGGGCTTAAACAAAAGAACAATTATGAGGATGACTGAAGACCAGACAATATTTCATTCTGTGTACTTAGGGTCAGTTGTATAAGTTAGAACCAACTTGCTTATACCTAATAAGAACAACAGCAGGTTACATTGAGGGGGATTAACAATTAAACCACTGAGAATCCTTACCCAGCCAGTTCACACAGCCTGACTATAACATATAGCAGACTCATGCACAGCAGAAAGAAAGGCTGCCTGGTCTGAGTCATCTCCATGAACAATTGCAGAACAGTGTGACCCACAGTATTTTTACTGGCTGTTTTTCAGAACTAGATGACCTGCTATATCTTCCTAGTCATCTTTGGTCCATAGGCTCTGCTAAGACCTGTTTAGCATCATGACAGCACACAGACTTCCTCTGCTAGATAGGTGGTATTTGCACATGAGGTATATTGACAAGGTATTGGATCCAGGTTTCTTACATGAGACTTTCTTTTTTTCTAATTAGCATTCTTAATGATTAATGGATTATTAATTAAAAGGAAGAAGAAAAAAGTTGGTAGATAACTGGAAGAAGAAAATACAATGAAGAGATTGGGAAACAGAAAAGGAAAGAACATTCCCAGTGCAAGAGTTGAGTAGATTCAGCAATTCAATCAACTTTCAGATGCCTTAAGCTCTCCTTGCGCAACTTGATACATTTTTCCATAGAAAATAATTTTGTCATATTTCTAGGTCTCTATAATTAGTAAATAATAACTCCTGGTGTACAGGTCACTTTCCTCAATGATGTCAAGAAAGATAAAAGTGATCTTGACACAATGGACACATGTGTGGATGGTGATAAGAGTGGTACAGTCCACAATAAAGTGATTTTTTAAGTGGCACTCTGCATCCTTCTTGCACAGCTCAAGGGATGTCTCTATTAAATGACAGTCTTTAGATAAGATAGTCTATTTCTCCATATCAGAATAAAGGAAGGGAAATTTGTTAAGCTTTATTCCTTTAAGGGTACACATATGTCCATATGTATGAAGGAAGTAGGGATAATGAGTAGTGTTTCATGAGGACTCTAGCATACACCTTGAAGAAGTCACCTGAAGGTCTCAGGGATAACACTGTCAAGGTAGGTAGGTGTTTGGATAGAGTCCTAACAACTCCTCTCCTAGAGTCCCTCCTAACAAAGATTATAATTGTTAGTCCCCTTGAAGCAACTTCTCTTTTGATCCTTTGCTAATCACAGTCATGTTCCCATCTAAAATGAAGCCTGATCCTCATCTATTTGGAAGAGATTATTTCCAAGTATAGGTGAAGACAATCAATAAGGCCCTTTGCTTCATTTTCCTAAACCTTCTTCAAGGATTCATTGATCTCTCCTGTTGGTTTTATGTGAGTTGAAACTTTGGATTCATTGAGATTAAATATTTTTGTACATGTACTATTAGAATTTACATCATTGATTACTTAATCTGTAATTTATCCCAGGTCTCACTTGGCTTTAACGATGTTTTGCTTATGGTCAGCATTTTCTTTTGAAGGCAGAAATGATAGCTGTCTTCACCAAATATTCCACATGAGTAGTGGCTACGCATAGGAATACTCTGGCACATGCTTTGTTTGGATATTATTTGTTGGCTTGTAAATCTGAATGGGAAGATTAAACTTATAAAATATTAACACTTTGAGAGTATTTATATTGGGGTCCAGAAGAGAGTTCAGGTATGTCCACAAATAGCAGGATCCAGGACCTGCGATCAGGTTAAACACCAAAGATAAGGAGTATCTCTTATTTTCTATTAATATAAATAGTCAATAAATCAAAGCTATTTACTGAGTGGATACTATATCCAGAGAACTGAGAACTAGGAACTTATATAAATGGGGAAATCTGTCTTCTTGAAGAACTCACTTATTAGTTTATTGTCCTTTGTTGGAGACCTGTGTAGCAAAATCTGGTAGTGGTGTCTATTGTTCAGAAAGTGAGATTCACGTAATTGAGTTTATGCTTAAGTTTTTGCTTTTATTCAATTGAGCTGTATCTTAGGATAAAAGAAATGAAACCTTACGTTTCTGCTAAGCACTTTCTATCCTACCCTCTGGGAAGGATGGGAGAAACACTTAACTTCCCAGAGTCTCTGTTTCTCATCTGTAAAGTAGTTCTAGTGATACCTATCTGAAAATGCTGTCTTGAGAAGTAAACCAAAAGTGAATTATAAACTTAACTTGGTACGTGACATACAAGAAACCAAAAACAAAGTCAAGCTAATTGCCATTGTGTTAATTCTCACTCAAGGCCAACCTACATGTCTCAGAGTAGAATTGCACTTCATGGGGTTGTCAATGAGTGTAATTTTTAAAGTATAACATTAGGTCTTTTCCCCAATGTACTTCTGGATGGATTCAAATCCTAACCCTTTGGTTAATAGCTGAACACATAATTATTTGTTCCACCAAGAGACTCCTTGATATACGAGTCCCCTCAGTGAATGACAGTTAGTATAAGTGGGATACCACTAATGTCAATACCAAGAAAATGAAAGTAATAATATTTATGTTGTAGTCTAGTTTGTCTTATGGAAAATGCTAATCTCAGGCTCTCTACCAAATATTCTAGTATTCACAGTATAAGGAAAATTTTCAAGAATGGAAAAGGAGAATCCCTCAACTGAAGTCTTGTGCACTTTTGTGCTAATTAAAGCAGTGAAAAATGATGAAAAGACAAGGTTAAATTCCCAAATAGAGTTTGCTACACACATTTCTAGTAATAATAGTAATTACAATGTGGTTGATGAGAGATATATAGTACAGATAATCAGAAATGGAAAGGCCAACATTTAAACTAATTAATTTGCAAAAGTAATAAATTAATTTTTTAAAACTTTTATTGTGAAGTTGGTTAAAGTTTATGGAGTAGACCATCTCATTCAATAACATACACACAACTTTTTTTCAACTCATTCATTGCAGTTCTTTAATATACCATCTTCTGTTCGGCTTTCTCTGTTTCCTGTTTTCATATCTATTTTCTAACTTACTGAACTTTGTCGTTAGGTAAATATCCTGCTGATATTATAATGGTTGGTTTTTCTATTCCTGTGGTGGGTTCGGTACTCAATCTGAATGATGACTGAGATCATCATCTGGAGGGTGAGGTAGTGTCCAACACTGTAAATCTGATTTTTGTCATGACTTTGTTTTGTTCCTCATTTTTCTCCCACTTTTTCCAGGACCTTCTTAGAGTAGTTGGTAATAGCCAGGCACAATCGAATTCTTTTGGTCTCAGGGTTGGGGAGACTGATGTTTGTGAACCTCCACTTAGTGTAAAAGAGGGGAACCCTGGTTGCATACTGGGTTATGAGTTGGGCTGCTAATCAAAAGGTCAGTGATTTAAACCTACCAGCTTCTCCATGGGAAAAAGATGAGACTTTCTATTTCTGTAAAAAAAATTACACTCTCAGAAATCCAGATAGGCAGATCTACCCTATCCTTTAGGAGCGCTATGTTAGAATTGACTCAATAGTAGTGAAAAAGAGAAAAATACCTCTGTGAATTTCAAAGAAGAAAGAATGGTTTCCTTATTTCCAGATAACACTATAGTTTAGAGGGCTGGAATCAGCTGTGGAATTGCCTTCCTAACCCTGGGGAGAGGAGAAATAGGCCAGACTTAAAAATGATCTATGGTAGCACTAAATGGGCAAAAACTCTCAATGTGATATATTTGTGAAATTTTCATTTGCATAAGAAATTTCATGATTTCTTTTTATTAGTCAGTCAGTTATCTGCAGGACGAGGTGTCCTGATGATGATGTCAGGTAAATTTTCATTGCTAACTTCAAAGTTGGCTGTTCCAACCTACCAGCTGCTCTACATACAAATGAAGAGGCTGTCCATTCCTATAAAGGTTCACATCCTTTATATGTCAGAATAAGCACAGTGGCATTGGGTTTTAAAATTGCTATTTTTAATCCTTAGACCCACAATGTTACCTCTTGGGTATTTAACTGTACAAAAGAAATAAGAAGATAAGAAAATAGAAGATATGTTAGAAACTTTTTCTTTTTTCCTCAACCAAGCTCTCCTATAACTTTTATGGAAGTGAAAAAATGGACCATAGAAAGCAAGAAGTATTGTATCAGAAGAAAATAGGGATGCTGGAAGGGTAGATGATATAAGTCTAAAGTTCACGCTGACTTTAATTCTTCAGCAATGACCAGTCTTTCAAAACATCAATTGGTTTTCCCAGAATATAAACCAATTCCCTCTCCTAATAGTCCCACTCAGGGTTTTCTTTTCAGTTGTTTTTGTATACTTGGGATCAAAATAAGAAAGAGTTAGTGACAGACAATATTCAATGAATTGGCTGAAATAGAATGAAGTACATTTTCTGAATCTTTTTATTTTGGCAATAATGTGCACTTTCTCAGCGTAGTGATTACATATTGAACTGCTAGTCACAGTTTAGTAGTTTGAACCCAACAACTCTTCTGGAAAAAGATGAAAATTTCTACTACCATAAAAAATGTATAGCCTGATTGCTTGCAAAAACAGAGGAGAAAGAAGATGGAGTCTAGTTAGATTTACCCACCCAGAGCTCCTACTCCCATGCAGAAAATTAAATGGGTAATTCCACCTACAATCCACAGTGCTCTACATCAAGGAGGGTGCATCCACCCACCCCCTGCCACATTCCAGATACAGAGGGAAACAACTCAGACCATCTGAGGTGCTACAAGCCCCCTGAGACCCACCACTACAACTTTCTAGGAGATCAGCCAGTGAAATGCCAGCTTCATGGACCCACCATCACCTGACCAGTGTTCTATGAGAGGTCTATCCAAATCACATTCCAAATAAAGTACTACTGGATGGTCACATTAAGAATGAAGCCAGAGGAAAATATATCAGTAGTCTGACCCCACCCCCACCCCAGTGCATTTATCTGAATGTAGTTCGCAGAAGCACTCATACGAGTTCCCCAAGAGAAAGCCCAGTGCTCATTGATGCTGGAAGATGGTGTTGGGATCCTCTAAAACAACACATAAACAGCAACTACCCCAACAGCCTTAATGTAAAAGCAGGAGACACAGAAGACAATGCTGGAAGAAATTATGTAATGATCTTCATAGAAGAAGCAATTTACCTGCTTCAGAAAGAAATCTTCAGAATTCTGCTTGGAATCCTACAGGTTGAATGGAAAGTTATACAAAAAGGGAATGAAGTGATAGAGGAGATAAAGGCAACACACCAAAGAGAAATACAAGACCTAACGGATGAAATAGCAAAATACAGTAGCAAATTAACATACTTTGCCAACAGACTTGAGGAGGCAGAGAATTGTACCAGTGACACAGAGGATAAACAGAGCAGATTAAAAAAAACAAAACAGAATAAGCAGACAAGTAAGACAATCAGAGAAGCTGCCCAGTATGGGCATAGATCAACACCAACTGAGAACAAGTAAGAAACTGTCACATAGAAAAATATCTCCTAGATGGTGACAAAGAGAAAACAATCCCCATGATAGCATTAGCTCAAGAGTTTAAAGAAGGCAAGAATGAACCTTACACACAACACACAAACTGAGAAGACAGGTTGAAAAATATCCAACACAAAAGGTACAAGATGACATCACAGAGTCCACAAAGTAATAACACTAAATATCACTGGACTGAACTCAGGCATTAAAAGGCAGAGGCTAACAGACTGTCTTAGAAAGCGTGATGCATCAATCTGCTGCCTACAGGAGACACAGCTCAATTTTGCAGACAAAAGACAGATTGAAAATTAAAGGCTGGAGAAAAATATACCAAGTAAATGGAAGTGCTAAAAAAGGCAGGGGAAGCAATCGTAATCTCTGACAAAATTGATCTAGGTACAAGCAATAACAAGAGACAAGGAGGGGCACTATATAATTCTTGAAGGGAACATTAAACCAAGAACCACTGAGCATAATATATATATACATGCCCAACAAGAGATCCATGAAATTTGTAAATTAAACACTCTAAAAGATGAAAAAATAAATCACAGGCTCAACAATTATAGTAGGTGATATCTATATACCATTATCTGAAAAAGACAAATAACAGGAAAAGAAACTTAACAAGGAGGCTACAAATTTAAAAAGCATAATTGGACGACTTGACCTGATAAATATTTTCAAGTCTTCCCAGCCAAATGCAAAATTATTGACATTCTTTTCAAGCCCACATGACACATACTCAAAGATAGAACATATGCTGGGATACAAATTGAATCTGAGTAAATTCAAGCACATGGAGATTATATAGCCTTCTCTCTCTGAAAATTATCCCATAAAACTGTAAATCAATTAAAGGATGATGAAATCAATAAGGGCAAACAATTCGAAGATGAATTGCAAAAGGAGTAGGTATTGGTTCATGTGGTGGTCATATATTCGTGATGCCAATTTCATGATTGGGATCTAGGGGTGGAGTCTAGCCTGTTAATCTGGAGATAGCCAATGAGTAGCCAATGAGGCCTCTGTGTGGGCATGGCTTTCTCCTGAGAATTCTGGGAAGTCTCATAGTTTTTCCCAATTGGAGAATAAGGACTTGACTCTCAGCCTCTGAGAGTCAGTCTCTGAGATGACGAACTACTGACAAGACAAGATGGCAGTGTCCAAGGAACTAGAACAGCCGGAGGAGGAGCCACACTGTCTTACCCTGATGGAACCAGAGCTCTGAAGCTGGAGAAGTCACATAGAGTTCCCTGCCAATGCTGAGTTGCTTCTACCACGACTGTATACTATTGATGGACCCTGAGTCCTAGAAGCAAGGAGCAATGGGGAGACCCCTGCCAGTACCAGGGTGCTTTGACTGCATGTGCTTTGTGAGTCATAAGGAGACTTTATAGACTAGTATCGGACATATGGGCTAATGTTGGATTTCTGACCTTGGACTACAGTAGGCCGAGATGCTTTCTCAATGTTTCATTCATCTTGTATATAAACCTTTCCCTTATATCCATATGCATGTTTATGAAATTGTTTCTCTAGTCTACCCAGACTAACACAGTCCAGATCAGATATGAAATCACAAAGTTTCTAGAAACTAATGAGAATGAAAATATTATGTACCAAAACTTTAGGAATACAACAAAAGCATTTATCAGAGGAAGGCTGACAGCAACACAACCACACATGAAAAAGGAAGAGAGACTTATTGTTGATACACTGGCACAAAATTTAAACCAGTTGGAACAGAGTCAATAGAACAACCTTACTAATAGCAAGAGGAAGAAAGTAATAACCGAGCTGAAATACGGAAAAGGGAAAACTATGGGGAAAAAATAGTGCAGTTAAACATTGGTTCTTAGAAAGGATTAAAAGAATTGATAGATTGCTGGCAAACCCAATCAAAGAAAGGAAGGAACAGAGTTCCATAGTAAGGATGTGGTATGAAACAGGGAACATTGCAACAGACCCTAATGAAATCAAAATGATAATTACACAGTATTATGAAGGCCCATCCTTAAAAAAAATTCAGCAACTTGGAAGACATGGACAAATACTCTAAAAAACCATGTTTCTACACTATCCCAGATGGACCTAAAAAACCTCAACAGACCCATAACAATAGAAGAAATATAAAGGGTTATCAAGGGATCTCCAACAAAAAACTCCCCAGGCATGATGGCTTCACAGGAGAGTTCTACCAAGCATTCAGGAAAGAATTGACACCAATCCTACACAAATTCTTCCAGAACATAGAAAAAGATGGAAAACTCTCAAGCTCTTTCAATGAAGCTATTATAACTCTGATACCTAAAGTGGGCAAGGATGCAATAAGAACCAAGAACTACAAAGCAAGATCCTTAATGAACTTCAATGCAAAAATGCTTACCAAAGTACTGGCCAACAGAATACAAAAGCATATGAAAAAATAATTCACCATGACCAAGTGGGATGCAGGGATGCAGGGATGGTTCAACATATGAAAGATCATTAATATTTGTAGCCATATTAACATGAAAAAACTATAAGAACCACATGATGACATCAATAGATGTAGAAAAAAGCATTCAACAACATTCACTATCCATTCCTGCTGAAGACACTCAAGAAAGTAGGAATGGAAGCAAAATTTCCCACTACTATATAGGCTATATATGAAAAATCAACAGCCAACTTGGTAGTTAATGGAGAAAAGACAAAAACAATTCCACTGAAAAAGGGAAGGATGCCCCTCATCCTCACTCCTACTAAACAGCATATTGGAGAACCTAGTCAACCACGTAAGACAAAGAAAAGATATCAAAGGTATTAAACTGGAGAAGGAAGAGAAGAAACTATCATTATTCACATACTATATGATTTGACATATTGAAAAATCCCCAAACTCCACAAGTTGGAAGAGTGGCAGGACACAAGGAAGACAAACAGCAGTCTCTCAGATTTCTATACACATCAGACAAGAACACAGAAGAGCAAATTAAAAAGACAATACCCTTTACAATAGTCAAGCATAAATTAAAATATCTAGGGATATACCTGATGAAAGATTGATATGAAGAAAACTACAGAACACTGTCATAAGAAAACAAGAGTGGGGCTGAGCCCCGGTGGCTTAGTGGTTGTGCGCAGGACTGCGTCCCACTGGGATGGAGCTTCAATTCCAGCAGTGGCTCCACAGGAGCAAAGGCTGGGCTTTCTACTCCCACCACCAGTGGGCAGTGATGCCCAAAAAAGCAAAAATAACAACAAAAAAACAACAAAAAAAACAAGAGTGACCTCAACAAATGGAATAATATCCCATGCTTGTAGATTGGAAGACTCACTATAGTAAAGATATCAGTTCTACCCAAAGCAGTATATAAGTATGATGTTATCCTGATGTGAATACCATCATCCTTCTTCAAAGAATTGGAAAAACTGATTACCAACTTCGTATGGAGAGAGAGGAAGAGCAGAATTTGCAGAGAACTCATCAAGGAGATGAATAGAGTGGGAAGACTTTCTTTTCCTGACTTTAACACATATTATACAGCCATCATGGTCAAAATCCATATTTGTATAACGAAAATCATTCAAATCAATGGGAAAAGAATTGAAAACCCAGAAATAAAATCATCAGCACACAGACTACTGATTTTTGATGAGGGCCCCAAAAATATCAAATGGGAACCAGATGCCCTCTTAAACCAATAGTGTTGGATAAAACAGATATGTACCTTCAGAAAAGGAAATGAGCCCAGTGATAAGAGAAACAACAAGTGAACCAGAATTAATGGAGAGAAGGGTGTAGGATGCCTCTTGGGGCTTAATCAAGGACAACGTAGTAGTGAGGAATTACTAAACCCAAATGAAGGCCAGACATGATGATGGGACAAGAGGAAAGTAAAAGGAAATAGAGGAAAGAACCAGGAAGCAAAGAACATTTATAGAGGTCTAAATACAGGCATGTACATATAAAAATATATACATATGTATATGTGTGTATATATGTATAAGAGGAATAGAACTTTGTACTTATATTTATATCTTAAGAATTAAAGTTGCAGATGGACATTGGTCCTCGACTCAAGTACTTCTTCAACACAAGAACACTTTCTTCTGAAACGCTGACATCCTGTGATGCTCACTTTCCCAACACAATTGTTGAAAACAAAATGGGTGCATAAACAAATGTTTTTGAAGAAAGCTGTTGGTGCCCTGTGATCAAAAGATATAGTGTCTGGGGTCTTAAAGATAAATAAGCTGCCATCTAGCTAAGAGGTAACAAAGTCCACATGTAAGACCCAGAACAAAATTATACCCAATATGAATTGTGTGTGGGTGCATGGAATGAAGACCCAAAACCCACCTGAAGACATTTGGGCATCTTCTCTCAGCGGGGTCACAGGGAAGAGATGAGCCAGTCAGGGTGCAATATAGTAGATGAAACACACAGCTTTCCTCTCATTCCTTAATGCTCCTTTCCGTCCAATACCATGACCTCAATTCTACCTTACATTTTGGATTAGACCAGCACATGCACACTGCTACATACAAGAGCCTAAAACACAGGGAATCAAGGATAGATAAACCCCTCAGGGACAAAAATGAGAGGAGAGATACCAGGAATACTAGGCGAGGATGGTGGGAGAATGGGGTCATTGATCACAAGTATCAAACTAAAGCACCATTCCCAAGGGGAGGAACAACAAAAAAGACTGTGAGGGGGCTACAGAGGACAATGTAAGATATGAAAATAATAACCTATAACTTATCAAGGGTTCATGAGGCAGGGAGGGTGGAGGAAGTAGGGGGAAGAAATGGGGAGCTGATATCAGGGGCTCAAGTGAGAAGAGAATGCTTTGAAAATGTTGATGGCAGCATATGTGCAAATGTGCTTGACAGACTGGATGGATATTTGGATTGTGATAAAATATATAAAAGCACACAACAAAAGTATTAAGATAGAAATGTTCTAAAAGAAAAAATATTGTATAGCTTCACAAAGGACATTTATAGAGATCCAAATACAGCCATATACATATGTATGTATATTGATATATGATAAGGAAATAGATCTATGTTCATATATTTATATGTTATGTATGAAGGTAGCAGATGGACATTGGATCTCTACTCAAGTACTCTCTCAACACAAGAATACTGTGTTCTAATAATCTCATATTCCCTGATGCTTACCTTTCTGACAAGATCTCTGAAGACAAAATGGGTGCGTAAGCAAATGTGGTGAAGAAAAGCTGATGGCACCCAGCTATCACAAGATACATCATCTGGGGTCTTAAAGACTTGAAGATAAGCAAGCAGCATCTAGCTGAGAAGCAATCAAATCCACATGGAAGAAGCAGACCTACCTGAGTGATCATGACATGTCAATGGGATCAGGTATAAGATACCAAAGACCCAGAATTAAAAAAAATCATATCAATGTGAATGAGGGGGCGTGCAGAGCAGAGACCCAAAGCCCATCTGTGGATAGTTTGACCTCCTCCTACAGAAAGGTCACAAGGAAGAGGCGAGCCAGTCAGGGGGTAGTAGACCAATGGTGAAACATACAACCTTTCTCTTCTTCTTTAATGCTGCCTCCCACCCCCTATCATGACCCCAATTCTACCTTACAAATCTGGCTAAAGGAGAGTATGTACATGGATACAGATAATAGCTGGAAATATAGGGAATCCAGTACAGAAAACCCCTCAGGATTAATAATGAGAGTAGCAATACCTGGAGGATAAGGGTATGGTGGGAGTGGAAAGGCAGAGCTTATCACAGTGATGAACATAGAACCTCTTCCCAGAGGGATGGACAAGAGAAAAGTTGGTGAAGGGAGATATCAATCAGTATAAGACATAAATAATAATGATAATTTATAAATTATAAAGGGTCCATGGGGGGGGGATGAGGAGGTGCTACCAAGTTGAAATTACTAAAAGAAGTCAACAATAAAGTATGGCTTACCATTGTGCAACTGCCAGCAATTTAGTATGTCTATGGCTCCCTCAATATCAAAGACTTCTGCTTAATATGAGTCCATATTGAAGTGGGCCTTACTGTCAACTTGCTAAAGATTCTTGTTTAACCTCAAGTTTTGTGTAGTGTTTATTAATCTAAAGTATATCTAAAAGGACAACCTCTAGATACTGTAACATTTGATTAAATGAAACTTCTTAATACAACTATCAGCTGGTAGGATTTTTTGTCCTTTTCCACTTTCTAAGCTGAAGCTGATAAGCTGGCACTCTCATTGAGGTATGGAATATCCTGAGGTATGGAATATTAATTGTTGGGTACTCGACAGTTTCTTTATATATTTATATATTTATTTTCCGAATGTGCCACGTGTAGCTATGTGCTAGATGCGGGTCCTAGAGAGGCAAACGTTTTCTGTTTTTTTTAGCCTTGTAGCCCCAAGAAGCTGGAAGGTTGCCTTCTATCATAAGGGACTGAGTACTAGCCTGATGGGTCAAGTGAAATCTTTTCTTTAACCTCTTTAGTTGGATATGAGGGAAGGAAAGAAGACCGAGCTAAACCCATACTGGCTTGATGACACATTCTATGATAAGAGGTCCCATAACTGTGGTTTAGCTCATTCAATGCCTGGCACAGAGCAGTTTCTCAGTCATTTTATTAGAGTTGTCAGACGGAATGATAACCAGGGAATAGAGTTGTACTTACTTTGTCACTCTGTGAATGGCAAAAATCATTGCATATGTTTGACTACTAGCTTGATCATTGGCTATTCAAACTCAGCCCACCCAAAAGTTCCTTTGGAAGAAAAGTGTGATGATCTGATCTCAAAAATTGAGATTCATGAAAACCCCATGAAGCAGTTTTATTCTGCACACATGACTCTTCCTGAATCTGAATCTATTACATAACACCTGGTTTATTGTTTTGTTTACTGACTCTCTCAAACCCCTTGAATTGTGCTGCAAATAGCTAACACCCTTATCTGCCAACCAAAAGTTTGACAGTTGGAGACCAAGAAAAGCCTGGAAATCTACTGAAAGGCATGGAGACCCGAAAAATCAGCTACTGAAAAGCTTATGAAGCATAGTGCTATTCTGACACAAATAGGGTCACCACAAGTCTGAATCCACTTTATGGAAACCAGTTTTCAATGCAGAACCTAAATGTACATTTGTTGAGGAAGCATAAGGGTCACTCTTGGTAAAAGAACAAGACAGTGTTGATCTTTGTATTCATAGAACCCTCTAGCTAGCTGCTATCAGTTAATGATGCTGTCTGCCTAAAGGTTTGTGTGACTTATTCTTTAATCACAATATCTCATTGAGTGTCAGTTCACTGATGTGGGTTTATTCTCATTGGCTCCCACTTGAACCCTATAATCATTGTTAGTGCCTGATGTAATTGGTGTACGTATTGTAATGAGAGTCGTAAGAGGGTCAAATAGAATTATCTTTTAATAAATAAAAAAGATTTTTTTGCTAGCTGCTTATCTTACACAAGGCTCTGCATTTTTTATTAGTTTCTCTCAGTTGAGTGATATATAAATTATTCCATATCTATCTATCTATCTATCTATCTATCTATCTAGTCTATCCAGGACTTTGAGGAAAAGTGGGGAAGCTTATGCATGCACACTGATGCCACATCTGAAAGATTTCATGTTATAGACACTATAGATTTGTTTGTTTTTAAAAGGATAATTTACTAACAGATGACTGTGTCTAAGAAAGGACAAAAAAACTGGTGGATTGCAGTTGGTGGATTTGAACTGTTGACCTTATAATCAATATCTAACACAGTGGGTCTTATTGCAACATGAGGTAGGGGTCCCTAATGGCAATTTAAGTAGAAGCAGTTTAGGGTGGCAAGCAGAATCCTGACAGGAACCCTGGATGACTTTCAGGTGCTATTGCAACTGTCTGACTTTCTATTGAGTACACTGGTTTTTCCATCAATTTATCTGCCAATCTCCTGCTTTCATTTCCTGGGCAGAGATTCCAAGGTCAACTGGAAACCCCTTCCCATTGCTGCAGAGCTGCTGATGCATTGATTCCTGTATTTGATTCTGATCACGCATTGAAATTAGATTGCTTCCTTTTTTGTCATGAGTTATGACAGCGCTCTGTAGTTGAAGAAAATTATTTACTGTGCATTTTGTTTCTTGAAGAACCTGGTAATTTTTTTCTGTCTTCTCAAAGAAATTTGGTGGAGGACTGGCTGGAATCCAGGGGTAATGAGGTGTTGGTGAAAGAAACACCACTCAAAGAAATGAATCTTTATTTGGCCCTTCCTGTGGTGGTGGTGGCAATATCACAGTACACAAAGTGATGGTTCTCTATTTCCTTCAGCTTAACTGGGGTTGCATGTTTCCCTCTTGCAGGGAGTCTGCATTCCAGATGGTGGAGAGTGTCTGAGTTGGGCAACTCACATTCACCTGATGAAATAGTACTTCCAACATCTGTATGCAATTGAGAAGGTCAAGAGAAATTAGCACTCAGTCCTAGGTTGTGTATGTAAATATGTTTTTATTTTCAAGTTGTCTTTAAGTTCCTCTAGAGAAATAAAAATATTTTTTGTTCATTGCACCTTTTGTGTCTCAGTAATTTATACATACACACATCTGTTTAGTAAGTAATCGATCCACATAAATTAATATATATTTACATCCTAATATACTTTCACTTCACTCTTAAATAACCGCAATATCTCCCTAATGGCATCTGCTGGGTAATTATACAACTCGCCAAGGTTTGGATCAAGATTGTTATTGTTATTATGTGCTTTCAGGTCAATTCCAGTTGATAATTACCCTATGGAAAACAGTGGAACTTCCCACATGAAGTTTCACCGTTGTTAGTTTTCATAGGAGCAGAACACCCAGACTTTTCTCCTTCAGAGTGATGGTGGGTTCTGACCTCCAACCTTCTGGTTCACAGCCACGACCTTACCATGGTCCCATCATGACTCATATTAGGTACTCTCTTCTCCTTTTCCACCTTGATTCCACTTAGCACTCACTTTTGATCGCAGCAACCCCTGAAAATCAGTTTCTCAAAGATATGGCATAAAAATGAATGTAGTATAATCTGATTTTGAAACAGAACAGAACTACCTTGAGGTAGTGGGATGCAAGTTGTCTGTTTTCCTTGAAATTGATGAATACCCCATATAAATGCCCTCATGTGTTTGCTGGGGTAACCTGCAGAACCTCAGCACATAGTTAAGACGCCGTGGTCCTGAACCCAAAGAACTTGTTCTAGGTGGCTCTCCAAATAAGTGCTTTAAACCTGCACCTCTGTCCCAGAGCTAAGGTGAAGAAATTCCTCTTCTTACTTATTTTTTTTATAAAGGGTTAAGCAAAATCTGGCTACTCATCAACAATCATTTACCAGGGGTCATTGATTGGATTCTGACTGTTGGCTATTCCACGTATGTGTACAACTGTGTTCTCCATAGCTGATAGGTTAGAAGTATCACCAGGCCTTTCTTTTGAATCTTTCTGGATGGACTCAAGCCTGCCATCAACATGTTCTAGTGGAGGTAACTTTTGTTTGAATAGGATAATTTTTCCCAACAGGACAATACACTCTCATTGAGAATTTCACATGCTGAAGATAACATAGATTCTGAATTCAAATGTTTGCAATTCAAATCTGACATATTGCAGGATAATGTTTCTTCCCCCCTTGGCACGAACTCAAGGAATAGCAAGTATTTTGAGTTTTTGTTTTTAAATATCACTTAAATCTTACTGAAGAGGCATTGTTTTTAAGTAGTGGAAGGACACTTTGGAAGTGCAGGCAAGGACATGTGTAAATTGGCAATGAACCCGCCTGAATGCAAGTCTTCAGTTCTGGGAGATGAAGGACTAAGTGGGAATCATGCAAATCCGGGGTCGGGTATGGTGAGGGGAGTCACGGGGGCCTCGGTAGACTTAAATACTGTGGCCCATTACTTTCTTCAGGTCTACATTTCTGAAGTTTTGGATAAATCTTCATGTTATGATTTGACTGCCCATGACATGGCATCCTCCTGTGGAGGCCCAAGGCCGTTCTGTCAAGTTTATTATCCAGGGAAGAAACTTCTTTTCGCCCCCAATGGGGGTGTGGGAGCAGGTGGGAATATGCCGCTGAAGAGCTGGGAGACCTTACATCTCTTTTCATCAGATCTGAATGTTGGTGGCAATACAGAAACGCATTGAAGCGCTTCTAACAAAGCTCCCCTCCCTGCCTGGCATTCAGAGAGGGGAAGAGGGTATTTTGCACCATGACAACAGGTGACCTCTATTTGGAATTGTCAGCAAACATTAATAGACCTTCTAAAACACATACACGCTCATGTGAGGGATTGGCGGCCTGAAGGGAGGGCTGGGTATTCAGCAGCACTGGGGCGGCTCTTACAGGATGTCAGCAGATGTGGTTAATTGGTAATGATTAGGGCTGTCTGAAAGCTGATTCCTCCAGTTTGGCGAACACATAATTGTTGTATGTAACCCAGAGCGGCACTGCTCTTTCATCTCTATGAAGCGATCAGAAAAGAGAGATTTATGGCTTAGGTTGCCCCAAGCCACACATCGCAGGCTTAATTTCCCTTTGCAAGGGAATTTGAAGGCTGCTGTTGTGACTAGTTTTCAGTGGCTTATCTGGTATGTTTAGGTCACCTGGGAGTTTTTGTTAAATGATTGATTGACTGAAATTAATTATTCTGTCAGCGCTGTAATGGAGGTAAGACGGAGGACACTGATAACTACAAAAGCTAAAGTGATTCTTATAAATGCACTTATGTCTCTTTCTATTTAAATAAATCAGGCAGAAGACATATCTCCCAGATGGTATTGGGTGTCCCCTTCCGATTTTCCTTTATATCCCTGATCTGTTTTCTTTCAAAATCTGAAGCTTTGAAATAAGTGGTCATTTATTCAACTCCCACAGTAGGATAGTTGAATCCTTTGTAATTTCACTCCTTTTAACTTACCCCCAAATACCTCTGCCACTGATAAGAGACTGTCTTCAGTGACCTCCTTAGATTAAATCAACTGAATTCAGTCCTCATTTGAGCTAATGGCTAATGTGGCAGGTGAGTTTGGGAGGGGTGAGCAGGACATGTTTTTTTTTTTCTAAATGATATATTACTGGTCTGTGGGAACCACCCTGTAAGGCTCTTGAAAGGGAGTGAGAGGAGGCTGTTAAGTGACTATCTGAAGTTTGTACCATTAAACCCCATGAAGGGAATCCAGTGACCTGTTAAGGAAACACCAAAACGACTCTTTTGACTGCCTTTGAAAAGACATGAGATTACTTATATGTGATTTGTTCAGTCCATTTTTATGTTCTTGGAAATGAAGATAATGAGAACCCCAAACCAAACCTGTTGCTGTCCAGTCTACTTAATGGTGACCCCATAAATTCCACTTGCTACACAGATGTTGTTTTTACTGTCATGATTACAGACACCATCATCAAATCTTTCTTCCACAATTCAGTGTCTCTGGGTGGGTTTGAACTGCCACCGTCAGCATAGTAGCTGAGGGTAAACTGTTTGCAGCTGTTTTAAAATGAATAAGAACATACTGAAAGTACCAAAATAAAGTTGCCAAGAAATTGGCCAAGATTCAGAATTGTCAACCCATGTCCCCAAAGTAGGAGAAGGCATCAAAGTAGCTCACAGAAAAAATTCATTATCCAGTTTTTCATAAACTTTGGGATCTCTTCTATTCCTCTTTTGTGTCCATTGGTGAAAGCATGTGTGGCTTTGGGCCGTCCTGTTCTTTGCATAGGCTGAACACACCTGCAAGAATTGAAAGTTGGGTGTGCTGTTGTCCTTGCTGAGTCTACATGTTGGAACTGTGAAGTCACCAGCAGTCATTTGGTCCATTGGCTCTTGGATATCAGTGTGCCTTTTTTCAAATCATCCAGGCTATGTGTTCACTATAAAGATTCCCGGAAAATGCCTACAGAGAGTCCAAATCCTCAGCCCAAACCACAAAGTTGGACAGTCCTCTTTGTTCAAAAACACATTCCAAAATCCCTCTATCCTCACATATCCCACTGTCACATGTTACAAATGATAAAATCAAGAGCCCAAAGAAGACTCTGCAACTACTCCATCTGACTGGGACCACCTTCTCAAAGGCCAGTGACCATGCTGAGTCCAAAGTTGCAGATGGAATCCCTTTCATGTCAAAAGTGTTGCCTATCCTAAGAGAGAATATGGTCATTTCAGTGCCAAGAATCTTGAGTTATTCCCATGATTGAGTTTATGCCTCCCCGAGTGTCTTAGAAAGTGAAATGGTGGGATAAGAAGAGGCTTGAACATTGCTCTTTCCTGATGGTGATTAAAATTTCATTGAGGGTTATAGCTGAAGCAGCAGGGAACAATATTTATTTAAACTGTCTTAAATTAAGATGCATTTTATATGGAGGCAAATTTTAAAATTCCTTTCCCAGTTACATAGAAAAGTTCCAACTGGAACTTTTTATACTGATTCCTACTGGAGGTAAGTAATTCCTCTTTCAGTCTATTAACATGTGACTTATGTAGGAAGATAACTTGTTTCAAACCAAACATGATGTTTTATAGGGATAACTTTATGACCCGAAACTGTATGTTTATGCCCCATCAATTTATGATCTCTGTGACCCTTAGTGCTTTTGAGTAAAGTTGAGATCAAATCAAAGACTTTATATTTTTTTTAAAAAAGCACTCCCTCTTTTTAAACATTGAGGGCATCTACATAGGTCTTGTAACATGTTTTGGAAAGTAGTTGTTTTAGGGTAGGTTGCCTTAATCCTTAGTTGTCAATATAAGTATGCTTCTTAAAGTTCTACCTGTCAGTTTCCTCATTATTCCTACAAAGTTAGACCCACATGCAGTATGGCAGAAGATAAAGCAGGCAGTTAGCTAAGATAGGAAGTCTTCTTGCTATCAAAAGCGGAAGTGTTGTAGTACATGATTGGTTCTGGTCTTAACAAAATTAAGCAAGTCTTTGATTAGAGAAGGTTTTTGATTGCCACTTTAAATAATAATTAAGTTTCCTGCTTTGATTTTTTTTAAAGTGGTTTTGGAAATTCATGCCTGGGAAGATACTGCCTTCAGAGAACCAACACTTGCTAGCCTGGGAATTGATTAGTTTAATGTGACTAAGAGGATTTTCTAAGGCATTCAACTGGATCTTCTTGTCCCTGTCAGAGTATTTTAGAGGCTTGGGTATTCAATAAATGTTATTACATTTTAATCCCCAATATAATAAGTGCTACTATGATTGCATATTTCCTCTGAGAAGAGGGAGAACTAAGATGAATGGGCCAATTTTTATGTGCAGCAACAGCATTCGGTACTAAGTAATTTAACATATGACCATGAAACTGGCATAGAGAAAGAGAGGACCAAGCAGTCACTCAACAAACATGGACTGAGAGCCATTGTTGCTGTCAACTGCTGTCAAGTCTTCCCCTAGCTCCTGCCAATCCCCTGCACAATGACACAAAATGCTGCCTGTGTTGTCCCATAATCCAGTTGCAAACTGCTCTGTTGTGAGTCCTTGGATTTTTATTGGCTGGTTTTTGGAATTAGATCCCCAGACCTAATCATAGCTCATTTTAATCTGGAAGCATGATTGATGCCTATTCTGCAACACAGTAGAACACACACCTCTACTGATGGATCTGGGATTATGGGCATGAGCATTATTAGCTGGCAATTGAACTCAGGTTAGCAATATGGAAGGTAAGAATTCTGCCATGAGATTTCTGAGACGATCTAAACATATAATTACAGTGTCATGTGATAGGCAATGGGTGCTTAAGCATTCAGGGTACCCAAGGAAGGAGTAGCTAAGTTCTAATCCAGATATCTAAATGATGAGGAGGAGGCAGTAACTATGAATCAGTGGTTCAACTTGAAGGTAATAATTTGCATCAATCCATACTGGATATTTTGGTGGTAGATAGATAGGAAAAAACATTCAAAATAGAGATAAAAACTTGAAAGGACATGGCATATGAAGTCACTCTAGAAATTTAGAAGCATTAATTATTCTTGGTACTTGATTACAATGAAGTTGGGTTTACTGTTGGATAAAGAGGTCTTATAAATATGCAGAGACCAAGACAAGAAGGGTTTTGTGTTTGATGCCAGAATTTGGATTTCAGCCTTCTGCTGTGAGGACTCACTAAGCAATTTTGAAAAGGTCAAAGATGAGATCATATTTGTTTTGGAAAAAAGCTTTGGAATTCAGTAGTATTTGCACTTCATCCCAAACCCTTGCAAAATGGAAGTGGGAATTTGTTGCTTCCTAACTCTTCTTTCATGCTATGTGGTTCCATCATCTATTCCTCATAGAATAGTTAGGGTTATGACATTGTTTGAATATCCACAAGTTATGATGAAGAGAGAAAACAATAAAGAGAAGAAAAACCGAGGTAATGAATAGGATTATGTACTTGACTTTCATATAAACGACAATGTCCAGAAGAATCATCCTTCTTCTTCAAGGGTTTGGTATACCTATGAGAATCATGAAAAGTGCAGTATCTCATATTGGACCTGTTACTGAATTAGGCTGTCTTTTACTCAGAGACAGAATCACTGTGTTCAGACATTGGGGCAATGATGGAGTATTTTATTAGAGACTCCTATGAAGGAAAGCCACAACTCATCTGGTCAAAAGAACTGACTTCTTCCCTAAGCACATGTATTTGAAAGTTGTTAAGGATTCCCACAGAGTATGAGGGATTCTGGGAACTTCAGTCAAACATACTCTGTTCCCACTAGATGATATCAGGTCGAAGGGAATATTCAGAAGAATCTTGTTGCTACAAGAATGGTGCCAGTTCTCTAAGGCAATATCTGGGGTGGGTGGGGGGACAAACTTAAAAGTTTAATTCAGAGAGAAAGAAGGTCTTATTTTTGAAACTTCTCACAGCTCTTCTAGCATTCAGTCATGTAAGTGAATTGCTCCTGCTTCAATATCTAGTTAAGCTATGTCTATTCTGGCTCCCCTGTCTTGTTTAAGGTGGATGAGCCCTTCCTTCTTGAGTTATGAATCAAAGAAAACACTGGAACTTCTCTTAAGTGTTTAAGTAATTAATTGGAGGTCATCTAGCTATGATGTCAATGATAGATCATAATGGACAAAACACATGGATGCCAAGTTTAATGTGTATGTGCTCTATCATCCAGACTATAGGTCTGGTGGTGGTGAAAAATATTGAAAGAACTATGAACTGCCAAGAGACCAAGCAAATCTGTCCTGAAATAAATACAGCCAGATGCTTCTTACAAGAGAGGATGGTGAGGACTGAGGCCCAGTGGCGTAGTGGTTCAAATCCAGCAGCAGCTCTCCAGGAGCAAGGCTGGCCCTCCCACTCCCACCAGAGGGCAGTGATGCCAAAATAAAGAGAAAGAGAGAGAGAGAGAGAGAGAGAGAGAGAGAATGGTGAGACTTCATGTATTTTGGACATATTCTCAGGAGAGACTAGCCCATGTAAAATAACATTATTCTTGGTAATATATAGAGTCAGTGGGGAAAAAAAAGAAGAATAGGAAAAAAGAAGGGTCACTATGAGTAAGAGTTGACTCAAAGTTACCTACCTACAGACAAAAATAACACAAATAGGTGTTATACGAAAAAGGAGCTCCTAAGCAAAACACTGAATAATTCCTTGGTTAAAATTAAAATTTCTTTTCTCTTGAGATTCCCAAGCTTTTAAAATGATGAAAGTACAATATGAATCTCTCAAAAGAAGATAGAATAGGGCCTTATTTTCCAAAATCATTTGTGCAAGGCATTTTGAGAAACTAGTGGTCCGTGGTCTGCTCAGTGGAAAAAGTCACTCTGTAAAACATATCATGGGCTGAACCCCAGTGGCATCGTGGTTGTGCGCAGGACTGTGGCCCACTGGATTGGAGGTTCAAATCCAGCAGCACTCTCCAGGAGCAAGGCTGGGCCTCCTACTCCCACCATAAGGGGGCAGTGATGCCCCCCCAAAAAAACACATCATTTACACAGACCTGATAATGAGTCAGATTTCCCTCATCAAAAGTTGAGTTTACTACGTAGTTTACCAATGAAGAGAGGATAAAGACCAGTTCTTTCAGCAAAAGCAAAAACATGACCCCTGTGAAGTATTTGACATCCTGTTGCTGAAACAAAGAAGGGCAGTCCTCAAATTTTACCTGGCCTTTTTGCAAAGACCAGCCCTACGCTCTCTTGGGCAGTATGGGATCTGTTGGGAAGGTTCCAGCAAAATGTCATTCTTCTTGACCTTGGACCATTTAAAGCCACGGAGCTATTCACAAGGAGACCAGGCTATTCAGACTAGAACTGTAATTAGGTATAATGCATCTTTTGAGGACGACCATTCATTTATCCCTCTAATTGGCACCCAATAACTTTGGCTGCTCCATACAACTTAAAAAAAAGTAAGCGAGTAGAGACTTGCTTGGATTGCAGAAGTAAGATGAAAACCAAGTCCTGGCCATGTATTTATGGAGGTTTCGTTTTTCCAGTACATCTTACCTATTTCCTCAGTCTTGTTCTTGGGAATGCCTGACACAAATAACCCCATAAATTTAATATGTGAAGCTATAAGTTTGTCATTCTTTTCTTGAAATAAGATCAGTGTTCTATTATAAAATAGCAGAAGGCTGAATGTGAAAGCCTTCAATATATTGTTGACTGATTCATCTGGAGTATTTAGTTCTTCAAAATGTAAAAACAAGATAGAGCCTAAAATGCAAACGTTGTAAATTAAAGGAATGTTATTCTGTGCATGGAACAGCTGGTTTAATATTTGTGCAATGGGGTCATATGACCGACCTGCTTCTTTTAGGATAAAATATGTCTTCCTTTAGATTTATTATTAAAGACACATGGATATATTAATTTAGGTCTTCCTGTCAGTATTGTGCCACATTAAAAAAATGCCATTTGAATTTGGTTTAGATCTATTATTTGCATGAAAATGATAGTCAGTTGTGTCCATGTGGTGATAATTAGTGTCCAGTGAAGAGAAACTCACCATTGTTGGACTAAGAGGAGGCATGATTTACTGCACTGGTAGTAGCTGTTTTCTTTTAAGTAGCTGCACAATTCTGTCTGTTTTGCCAACTAGAAAAATGAATTGACAGGAAACAAAAGATTTAGTTCTACAGGGAATGGGGCATGGTCATTCACACAAGGAGAAAGTTTCACCACGAGCTCTCTTTGTTTCATTTCTTAGGACCTGGACTGAGGACGGCATACATAGAAGCTCAGAGAGGGCAAGGAACCTACTGTAGCATAATTGAAATTCTCTGGCAGCTTTAAACTCTGGATTCAATATCATGTAACTCACCTGAGCCCATTCAAAATCTAGGGGCTACTAAGTTGCAGGATAAGAGTTCAAATCTTCTGTTCCTACTTCAGTATTCTCTACAGCACTTTTTCTTACATTTGCTTTGCTTGATACCAACCACCAACAAGTTTTATCTGGCAACTAGTTAGAGCAGAGTAGAATACCTGAGCCAGTTATTAATTATTTATTATTATCCAATAAGTATAATACCAGAGTCAGTTACCTGTTTCATCCCATTTACTGTGCCCACTATGAATTCTCTGCGTAACCTGCTCTCTGTAAACACTGTGCAGGCAAAGTTCCATGCTATTTTATCTTAAGAGCAATCTCAAATCCACTCCCAACAAGTTGATTTTGACTCTGAGCAAGGTTTCTGAGACTGTAAATCTTTTGAGGAGCAGACAGTCTCACCTTTTTCCTGGGAAGAAACTGGTGGTTAGCAACCCAACACTTTTACTTACAAAATACATAACAAATACTTTTTGACTGCATGAGTGAGCTCCTCAATGCATTTCAACTCAGGACAGAAATCTATTCTACGTTCTCTGTGACAGATGGTTATCCAACACTTGCATTTATCCCTGGTGATGGGGCCCTGATTACCTTTTATAGCAACACATTTCTCTTTCAGTAACTCTGATCATAAAATGATCTTGTCTTTGTGCATATCATTATCTCTGCATATCTATCTAGATAAAATAGATGGGATAAGCAATTGGGAGAAGAAAACAATGGAACTGATGGATCCAGGGGGATATGGGAGAGGGGGAGACAGTGGAAAGGAAGGGGGTGTCAATGAACCCAGGGACAGAGGAGCAACAAGTGACCTAAAATCAATAGCAAGAAGGACACAGGATGCCTGGTGGGTCTTGATCACAGACAAAGTAGCCAAGAGGAATTACTGAAACCCACTGAATGCTAAACATGATAGTGAGACAAAAGGAAGTAAAAGGAAATTGAGGAAAGAACTAGGAGGTAAAAGACATTTATAGAAGTCTAAATATAGGCATGTACATTTTTAAATATATTTTTATATAATGATAGGGAAATAGATATATGTACATATATTTATATGTTAAGTATTAAGATAGCAGGTGGATTCTTGGTCCTCTATTCAAGTATTCCCTCAGCACAAGAACACTTTGTTCTAATATTCCAGCATTCCTGGATGTTCACATTTCTGACACAAATGCTGAAGACAAAATGGGTGCACAAATAAATGTGGTGAAGAAAGCTGATGGCTTTCAAGAGCTATAGCAAATGACTATCTAGCTGAGAAGCAACCTGTTTGATCATGAGACATCCATAGGATCAGTTATCAGGCATCGAAAACCCAGAACAAAAAAATATCAATGTGAATGAGGGAGAGTGCAGAGTGGAGACCCAAAGCTCATCTGTAGGCAATTGGACATCCCCTTACAGAAGGGTCGCAAAGAAGAACTGAATCAGTCAGGGTGCAGTATAACACCAACTTTGCTTTAGTTCTTTAATGCTTCCTCCCTTACCCCCACTATCATGACCCTAATTCTACCTTACAAATCTGGCTAGACCAGAGCATGTACATGGATACAGAAAAGAGCTAGAACCACAGGGAATCTAATATAAATAAACCACTCAAAACCAATAATGAGAGTAGTGATATCAGGAGATTAAGAGGAATGTGAAAGGTGGGGGAGGGAGGACCAATTACAGTAATCTACATATAACCCCCTCTCAGGGGGACAGACAACAAAAAAGTGGGTGAAGGGAGGCATTAGTCAGTGTAAAACATGAAAAAACAATAAATTATAAATTATCAAGAATTCATGGGGCAGGGAAGGGAAAAATGAGCTGATACCAAGGGCTCAAGTTGAAAGAAAATATTTTGAAACTGATGATGGCAGCAGATGTACAGATGTGCTTGACACAATGTGTGTATGTATGTATGTATGTATGTATTATGATAAGAACTATAGAGGCCCCCAATAAAATGATTTTATAAAGGTATTTTCTCTTCTTGCATAGCTTGTAGTGTACCCTGTTTCTAATTTCTAAGCCCTTACAGAATTTGTCTGACAAATATTAAGTTACTTGATATGTCTTTCTTGTCTCCAGACAACATAATACTTTGCTCAGTTATTCCTCAAACTAATTTTCTGATGTGTTTCCATCTTGGATGTGTTCATTTAAGCAGAGTTTACTTAGCCCACATTTTTAATAAGTATGGGTTCAGAGTGAACATAATATTTTAGAAAGCAATGATCAGGACAGAAATGACCAGATCATTGCCTTCCTTGATCTGTATTTCCCATTACATATTTTCATAGTTGAAGATAGCACTATCTGTTATTTCATTTTTAGTCATCTTCCCGGTGAGTTGACTCATCTTGACCACAGTTTCTCTGCAAGGGGCTAATTTTCCCCCACTCGGTATATTTGTCAATGCCTGGAGATATTTTTTTCACTACTATTTGGAATGTGCTATTAGCATATATGAGTTGAGGCCAGGGATGTTACTAAACTAGGTTCATCAGCTCTCCACAAATGATTATTGTGCTTAAAATAGCAAGTGTGCTGCTCTTGGAAACTGGTCTCCATCGCCTCATCTTTCTCCTTGCTGCTCCATGCGACAAGCCTTAATCCTCAACCCCATTGTTATTGTTGTCGTTAGGTGTCATTGGGTTGGCTCTAGCCCATAGTGACATGAAGTACAATAGAACAAGATGCTGAGCCATCCTCACATTTGTTGAGCCTATTACTGTAACCACCACTTCAGTCCATCTCATTGAGGACCTTCCTCTTTTCCACTGCCCTTTTATTGTACCAAGCATGATGTCCTTTTCCAGAGACCGATCTCTCCCGCCAATAGGTGTAACGTATGTAAAACAAAGTCTTTTCATCCTTGCCCGTAAGGAATGCTCTGGTTTTACTTCTTCTGTACAGATTGGTTTGTCCTCTGTTGGTTTGTCGATGATACTTTCAATATTCTTCACCAACAGCACAATTCAAATGCACCAGTTTCTGTTCAGTCTTCCATACTCAATACCCAACTTTCACATGCCTGTCAGGCAGTGGAAAATACCATGACTTGGGCCAGGTGCCTGTTAGTACTCAAAGTAGCACTTTGCTTTTCAATAACTCTAGAGAGGTCTTGTGAGGCAGATCTATTATCCAATGCAGTGTGTCTTTTGATTGCTGCATCTGTGACCACTGATTGTGGATCCAATCAAGACAAAATACTCAACAACTTCAATATTTTCTCTTTTTTATTAGGATGTTACCTAGTGGTCCAGTTATGAGGATCTTCATTAGAAAGTATTTCACATCCTACTCACTTTTCAGCAAGCGTGGTTGGGTTATCTGCATATTATAGTTTGTTAATAAACCTTCCACAAATCCTAAACCTGCATTCTTCTTCATATAAAGCAGCTACTCTGTGGTGACACTGGGAGGGTGGAGGGATGGTGGAGTAGAAAGGGGGAACAAATTTCTCGGATCTACATGTGACCTCCTCTCTGGGGTGTGGGGTGGAGTGAGTCAATGTCACATTAGACAGTGTAAAATATGAAGAGGTAATGACTATTTTTAAGTTATTGGAAGTTTATGGGGAAGGAGAAGGGGGAAGGGGAAATATGGGGGGTTGAAATTAAAAAAATAAAAATTAGAGGAAAGAGGGGAAGAGAAGTTATGCGGGAGGGGTTCAAGTAGATAATACAGATGAATGTGACAACATGTGTACAAATATGCTTGATACAAATGATGTATTAAATTCTGTAAGAGTCCCCAATAAAATCTATATTGAAAAGAAAAGAAAGAAAGTATGGGAAGAGGATACAAGCCCTACACACCTCTCCTTATTTTAAACCATGTCGTATCCCCTTGTTTTTCTTACACAGTTACCTCTTGATCCATGTGCAAGTTCTGCATAAGAACATTGAAGTGTTCTGGAATTCCCAGTCTTCCTAATTTTGCTATGATCCACAAAGTCAAATGCCTTGACATAATCAATAAAAAATAAGTAGAAAATGTTTTCTATTCTCTGCTTTGAGTCAAGAACCATCTGACATCAGCCTGTCAATATACTCCTGAAAATGTTGCTGGATAACCTTCTGCCAAATTTTACTCGCTGTGTTATCAATCATATTTTCATATTACTTGAGCATTCTGTGGTGTCACTTTTCTTTGGAGTGGGTACAAATTTGGATCTCTTCCCATCAGCTGGCCAAATAGTTGTCCTCCATATTTCCTGGCCTAGGCAGGTAAGTACTTCTAGTGCTTCATCAGCTTATTGGAAGAGTTCAATGGGTAATCTCAACTCCTGGAGACTTGTTCCTGCCTACTACTTCCAGGGTAGCTTGCACTTCTCCCTTTAGCACCATTGGTTCTTGCTCATGTTCTTCTTCTTGAAACTGTTGAACATTGATTCACTATCTTTATACAGTGACCAGGTATATTCTTACCATCTTCTTTTGATGCATCTGGTATCATTTAATATTTTTGCCATAGAATCTTATAATGTTACAATTTGAGGCTTGGATATTTTCTTTCAATTTTAAATAAACCATCCACCATCTTCTTTGGGGGATCTTTAACTATAGGTCTTTGACCATTTCATTGTAATATTTGGCTTTCTCTTCTCACTCTGTCCTTTGACGTTTTCTGTTCAGCTCTTACTTTATCACTTCTTCCAACTTGCTTCGGTACTGTGTGATGAAGAGCTAGTTTCAGAACCTCTTCTGACATCCATCTTGATAGTTTCTTCCTTTTCTCTCTTGCTAATGATTTTTTGCTTTTTTCATGTGTGATGTCCTTGATGTCATCCCACAGCTCTACTACATGAGATTTGTCAAATCTTTAAAAGTGATTCCATCAGACCATTGTTCTCTTGGTGAAACTTCTTTAAGTATATTAACCATGTGTTCTATGATATCTAGTTTCTTAGTCTCCTGATCACCTATCACTTTGTAGTTACAACAATGTTCCCAGACCTGCTGTTGCCTTGGCTAGCATTTGAAACTTAGGCCAGTGAATCTCAAATTTCACCATGGGAAGCACTCATCTACAGATTGTGTGGAACTGTAGGCTCTGATTTAGGTGAGCTGAGGTGCTGCTGAGAGTCCACTTATCTAACAAGCTTTCAAGTGCTGCTGTTGCAGGTGGCCAAGGGACCATATTTTGAGGAGCAAGAGGGTTGACATGTCTTCAGCTAGTTTTCTGTGGGAGGAGGTTGCTTCTGTCTCCTTAGGGCAGAGTATAAGAATTTAAGACTGGGACTGTTTGTCCACAGTAGTCGTCCTTGGCATGTGACAGGACAGAATCAATAAATCATTATGATACTGCATTGTATAAAAAAGCTAAGTGTCTGCTTAATTGCTGACAGTGTTTAAAACTATAAATTCTCTCTGCATATAGTTCTGGGTGTGGGGACACACAAAAACATATTACTTTCTTAATTGAGGACTGAGAATGATGTGAAGAGATACCTCCAGCCACAGACCTGGTAGGGGCAGGGAGCAGAGGAATTCAATAGGCATTTGTGAATTGCTTTCTCTAGATTATGCATGTGTTTATAAATTTTCCCAGGTGATCCTTTTCCTCATTCCCTTTATTGTGGGATGTATTTCTTTAAAATGACAGATTTAATTTTTTCCCCCATTCTGTGCAGATTTCATGGATGATGTAGCTTAATAAATCAAACCAATTTCCACCAGTGTATCAAGGCTCTTTAATCAGATTTTTGAATTAATGCAATCAAATGGTTGAATTCTTACATCCATCTCTTTATTTACAGCTCTGTTGTGCTTTTTATTGAATTGGAAGAGGGATGTCTTCATTCACAGCTAAAATAAAATAAACCTAGGCAGGTTATCTAGTAAATTGATTAGAAGATAGACTGTCGCATAGAATGGTGTGTGTGTGTGTGTGTGTGTGTGTGTGTGTTGTGAAATACAGAATTTAGCAGTGTTGTTATATTGGGCTTCACATCCAGAATGTCAACATTCTATAGTCTTGTTCCTATTTCACCAAGAAATTCCTATTTCACCCAAGAATTCTCAACATGTTCAGAAGCAGAATACTTGGAACTTACAGTGCCCACTGAACAATAACATGGATATAATAGGTGCTTTTGTTAAGAGCACAGGTTCAGTCAGGTTGCCTGATTTCTCCATGGATGTGTGGCCTTCTGCATGTGATCAATAACTCTTTACCTCTTTTACTTTTTTCATAAAGTAAGATTATATTACTATGAGTCTCATGAAATAACTAGGCGGATTTGACTCAGAGACATTTGTCTCTCAACAGGCACTTGTTAGGTATTTACTATATGAAAACTATTAGTTAGTTATATTTTCAAATTTAAAACAAAATATGGCATATTCTGCCAAATTAGGAATGATTTGTTTTGCTTTCAAAGATGATAGGCACCAAGAATATAAGTAAACTGTCTAAAAGATATCTATAATTTTTAAAAAATCCATTAATATGGGCATTTCCTCCCTGTATATTAGGAAAGTACATTCTTCATTTAGTTTTATTCTAGAAACCATGGAAATATTGAGGTTTCCTGAGACAGAATCTGTACATTAGTCTCTAATGTGTTGTTTTTTCACATGCTTGGAAATAGCTTGCATTTTTAAGACAGGTTACAACTTGAAAGTTTTGACTTTACAAAGTGATCTATTGGTTCACAAGTGTGGCAGTTGCCTAATCTGGTGTCAATTTGAGGATTAAGAGTGTAGGCGTGGAGACTAGCCTGTCAATCAGGAGATAGTCAATGAGACCTTTGTGTGGGCATGGCTTTCTCCCCTGAGAATTCTTGGAAATCCAGCCTTATTTCCCCCTTGAAGGTGAGAGAGTCTCACTACTCAGTCCCTTAGAGATGATCTACTGACAAGACAAAAGGCTAACTCCCTGTGAGACATCCCTGAGGAGAAGACACATGAAACTACCCTAGTGTCTTGAACCAGAGAAGCCACATGGATGCAACCAGACCCTGAGTCCTAGAAATTGGGATAGCCTGGGAGACCTCTGCCAGTGCTAAGATGCTTCTACCACCACTGAATACACAAGAGCCTGCACTCAGTGACCTGTCATTGTCCCAATATCACTGCATGTGCTTTGTGAGTCTGAAGAAGATTTTATAGATTGGTAATGGACATATGGGCTAGTATAAGACTTATGACTTTGGATGGACTGGGTTAGGATGTTTTCTTAATGTACAGTTGCTCTTGTATATTAAAACTTTGTGATCATGAGGTGGGCCTGTGTGATCATGAGATGGTGTAGGGAACCAGTGTCAGACATCAATGATCTAAAATTATATTATTATTAATGAGGGGGAGTACAGATTGGGGACCCAAAGCCCATCAATAGGTGAGGTGACATCCTCTTGCAGAGGGGTTACAAGGAGGAGATGAGCCAGTTAAGATACAGGGTAGAAGCAATGTGAAATACGCAACTTTCCTCTAGTTCCCATGCTGCCTCCCACCTACTATCATGACCCCAATTCTACCACGTAAATCCAGCTAGACCAGGAGATGTACAGTGAAGTTGGAAACATGGGAAACTTAAGATAGATGATCCATCAAGACTAGTAATAGGAGTGGTAATACCAGGAGGGTGGAGGGATGGAGGAATAGAAAGCGAGAACCAACTTCAGGGATTTACATGTAGCCTCCTCTCTGGGACACAGACAACAGGGAAGCAAGTGTTAGGACACATTGTACAGTGAACAGCA